>OZ023314.1:61469590-61522090 GCA_964007375.1 Ophion obscuratus
TTTGATTATATTAAATGAACATTTTCATCGATGTGTTTATTACCTACAAATGATTCCGCATCAATCTATCCATCCATCCATCCGTCCTTTTATCCATCCATCCATTCCCCTATATAGTACATCCATCCATCCGTCCATCTAAACACACATAATCTATCCATCGATCTATACATACACAATCTATCCATCCATCTATACATACATCATCTGTCCATCCATTTATACATATCTCATCTATCTATCCATCCATCTATTCATCTATCCATCCTAACTAGCTATTCATCCATCCATACATACATTATCTATCCATCCATACATCTATCCATCCATCCATCCATCTATCCATCTATCCATCCATTCATCTATCTATCTAACCATCCATCCATCTATCCATCTATCCATCCATTCATCTATCTATCTAACCATCCATCCATCTATACATTCATCCATCTATCCATCCATTCATCCATTCATTTATCTATCTATCCCTTCATCCATCCATCCATCGATAGATCCATCCATCCATCTAACCATCCATCCATCGATCTATCGATCCATCCGTCGACCCATCCATCCATCTATTCATCCGTCCCTCCATCCATCTATTTATCCATCCATCCATCTATCCATTGATCCATCCATTCATCTATCTATCTATCCATCCATATATGCATCCATCCATCCATTTAAAGATTCATCCATCCATCCGTCCATCTATCCATCCATCCATCCGTCCATCTATCCATCTATACAGTACATCCATCCATCCATCCACCTGTACATACATCATCTATCCATCCATCTATCCATCTGTACATACATCATCTACTCATCCATCCATCCATTCATCTATATAGTACATCCGTCCATGTATCCATCTATACATACATCATCCATCCATCCATCTATTCATCCATCCATCCATCCATCCATCCATCCATCCATCCATCCATCCATCCATCCATCCATCCATCCATCCATCCATCCATCCATCCATCCATCCATCCATCCATCCATCCATCCATCTATCCATCCATCCATCCATCCATCCATCCATCCATCCATCCATCCATCCATCCATCCATCCATCCATCCATCCATCCATCCATCCATCCATCCATCCATCCATCCATCCATCCATCCATCCATCCATCCATCCATCCATCCATCCATCCATCCATCCATCCATCCATCCATCCATCCATCCATCCATCCATCCATCCGTCCGTCCGTCCGTCCGTCCATCCGTCCGTCCGTCCGTCCATCCATCCATCCATCCATCCATCCATCCATCCATCCATCCGTCCATCCATCCATCCATCCATCCACCTCTCTCTCTCTCTCTCTCTCTCTCTCTCTCTCTCTCTCGCTCTGCTCTGCTCTGCTCTACTCCATCTGCGGTGAGTCGGCCTACACGTGTGTCTTTTTCGCTCCAATTCTTCTACCTGTTTTACTGCGTCCTGTGCCTGCCGGCTCCTTTTTTCAGACCGAAGCGTGCCCACTTTCGCTTTCCATCGGTACGGCTGTGTCACTCACTTGGAGTTCCCCCTTTACCGTTGGATTTAGCGATTGCCTTTGCTTCGGCTGTGTCCGGTGGACTTCGTCATTATTCGTGCTGTGCTCTTCGAGCGTGGGTAGCCACGTTGTCTCCGAGCTATACTTATACCGCCCCTACCGCCGTTGGACATACGCTTCGGCTCCATCCGGTGGACTTCGGCACTGATCGTGCTCTGCTTCTTCGCGCGTGGGCAGTCACCGGTGGATATATAGTGCGTATAGACTCGTCGGTGTGCGACTACGGCATTATTGGTATTACCGCACGTCTTATCTCTCTCGCTATATCACGACGCGGCTATACCTTCTGTGGCCGTGTTACCTTGGTCGATAACGTAGAGTCCGACCTATGCGTCCTGTGTGCACTAAGTGTAATAAGACTATTGCTGGGGACTCTTTATCGTGCGGTGTATGTCTTCATGCTTTTCATCCTGGCTGTGCTCGGAACATTCTTAAAAACTCGAACATTGAAGCGTGTTGTAAGGCTAATCTTAGCGATATATCCTCTACTGCCCCCGCTTCATCGTCCGAGGTCACGCTTGATGCTCTAATGCGTGTCCTTAAAAGCAATGAAGCTAACTTCTCAACGTTCGTCTCTGAACAGCGCGCGATTGCTAATCGAACTGAAGAGTCCTTCATTAGGATCAATGCATCTCTCGATCTTATACCCCCACTCGTCAAAACTGTATCCGACCACACGGCCCAGTTTGAAACTATGCGATCTGATGATGCTGCCTTGCGTGGCGATATAACCGATCTTACTACGAGACTTGCTGATCTTACTACTGATCTTGCTACGCGATTTACTGCTCTTTCCGCTGCTCCAATGCCTGCTTCCAACGTTGCTGCCTCGAATGAAATTACACTCTCCGGTCTTCCCGTCGATATGACCGTCGAGCCTAAAATGATTACTGTGAAAGTCCTGACTGCTCTCGGTCTCTCAGATCTGCTGAGCCATATCCTATCTGCGCGAGTATTACGACGTGGGTCTGCCTCTCAGGGTGACCCATCTTCTGCTGATGGCCCGCTGCCCGCGCCTCAGTCGTTTTCCCTGATCGCTATTCTGAGATCGTCTGCTGTCCGGGATACTATTATAAATGCGAAACAAGCCAAGCGTACTCTACATATCCGTGATGTTTTCAGCGGCACGATCAACGGTACTATTTACGTTAATGAGTTTTTGCCGTCGGCTCAATACAAATTACTCCGATCAACTAGAACTCGTGCTCGACTCGCGGGGTACGAATTGGTTTGGGTAACACGCGGACAAATTCTCGCGCGCAAGTCGGAAGGTCAGCCACCTATTACTATCACTAACGCCGACGACATCACTAAGCTAGTTTGACCTCACCCACGCACCTCCCCCCGCTAATGTACGCCGCTCATCTCGATCCCCGCCGAATAATAAACCTATCTCATCTGTTTTCACTGTTGCTCATCTCAATGCGAATTCGCTTCTGGCACATATTGATCTAATTCGGTCTACTTTTGCAGCTGATCCAGTTCACATCATCTCCATATCTGAATCTTGGCTCCACCCTCTCATAGCAGATGAACTGGTGGCTATTCCTGACTACTTTATTATTCGTAATGATCGGGCTGGGCGGCAGGAAGGTGGCGTCGCTTGTTTTGTTCATACCTCTATTATGGCCAGAGTTCTTGATGTATCGCCTTCCTGATTCTCGACCTTTCTCTACCTAATGGTCACTCTCTTCTCTTTGCGTCGATCTACCGACGACCTAAGGGACTGCTTTTTTCCGGTTTTCTCGAAAGTTATTACCGCCATAGCCGCGCTTACTTTAATATTATTATTACCGGCGGCTTAAATTGTAACTTGCTCTCCTCAAATCATGAGTCACGGGCCCTCCGTGAATTTGCTTTCTCTCATTCTCTTTTTATTGTCCCGTCAGGACCGACTTTCCACACAGCCTACTGCGATTCGTGGCTGGAGGTGATGCTCCTTGACTCTGATACGCGGCTTGACTCATTTGTTAAATCGAACGTCCCCTTTATTGCGGGACATGATATCCTTAGACTCGGTTATAAGCTTGATGCTCCCGCGCTCACCCCTCGCACCATCTACAGGCATTCCTTGCGCAACTTTGACGAGTCCAAATTTTGCGCTGAATTAGATATCCGGTTGTGTACTGCGTTACCTACCGACGATTCGTCCCTTACTTCTTTGTCTCTGGACGACCGTATCGTATCATCACTAAAAATTGTATCTACTACTTTTGATTCTCATGCGCCCCTGCAACCGATCCGCGCTCAGCGACGGCATGCACCTTGGATAACCGATGAGCTACGAATGCTGATCCACGAACGCGACGTCTTGTACCGTAGATCTAAGCGTTCTTGTTGCGTTGCCAGCATCGCGGCCTACCGTGCGTGTAGGGATCGTGTAACAGTGACTTTAAGGCTAAATCGTCAACGCTTCCTCTACAATAAATTGATCGCATTAGCCGAACCGTCGCGCCTATGGAGGGAGCTTGCGAGGCTGGGGCTAGTTAAATCAAAGCATCCTGCTCCATTTAATTTATTTTCACCCAACCAACTCAATCTTCACTTTTGTTCCTTCATAGACCGCGAGCCCCTATCCCGGGCCGACTTCGTTAACGCTATTCTCGCGCTACCCGATCCTGAGGCAAACCCTCGGTTTGAGCTGTCTACAATTGCATCTGCTACCGTACTCAAATTTCTGGCAGATTTCCCATCTACTTCTTTGAGCGTCGACTCCGACGGCATCACTCCCTTCTCCATCTCTTGTTCAAAATCTATCTGCCCTCGTTACATTACGGTCATCTTTAATATTTCGATCAAGCACTCTCTTTTCCCATCTATATGGAAGCGTGCTTACATCCGTCCGCTCTTAAAAGTCCGGACTCCGCGCTCATTGTCAGATGTAAGACCTATAGCTAACCTTCCGTACCTTTCTAAAGGTTTTGAGCGCATAATTTTTTCCCAGGTTTCCGGGTACCTCAATGACCACAACATCCTTCACGATCGGCAGTCGGGGTTCAGGTCATCATATAGCACTCAGTCGGCGCTTTTGCGTATTTCTGATGATATCCGGCGCGGAATAGACCAGAAGATGCTGACAGTTGTACTCCTGTTTGATTTTAGCAAGGCTTTCGATACTATTTACCACCTGAGATTGCTGCAGAAACTGAGATTGATTGGCTTTTGCACTACCACGATAGAGTGGTTTTTCTCTTATCTGACAGGTAGAAGTCAGGCAGTTATCGACGGTGCTGGTCACTGCTCTGGGTGGCTACCCACTACCGTGGGGGTCCCCCAGGGTTCGGTACTCGGCCCTCTGCTTTTTTTCATTATACGTTAACGATATTGGCGCCGGTTTGCGGTACTCCAGTATTATGGTTTTTGCCGACGACACTCAGTTGTATTTACACTTCCGCCCATCTGACATAAACAACGCTATGGCGATGGTCTCGCGGGATGCCAATGCTATTGCCGAGTATGCTGTTACCAACCGCCTTATTCTAAATCCGGCCAAATCGAAGGCTCTGATCTTTGGAAGCTCGGGATTTATTCGCTCGTTGGATTATGCTGCGTGCCCTCAGATCACTGCCGGACCGGCGGTCATCCCTTTCTCGGACGATGCATGCAATCTCGGCGTTCACTTTACTAATACCTTGTCGTGGAATAATCATATCTCTTCTGTATCGCAAAAAGTAAATTATGCTTTATATCGCCTCAAGTATCACAGACAATCTTTATCTACCGAGCTTCGAGCGAAACTGATAGCATCTCTGATCTTTCCTTATCTGGACTACTGCTGCCTCTTGTTCCTTGACTTGCTAGCTACCTGAACATCAAACTCCAGCGCCTCATCAACCACTGTGTTCGTTTTGTCTTCAACCTCAGGCGCGATGATCATGTTACCACCTATCGTCTCAGCTTAGGATGGCTATCAATCTCAAACAGACGTTTGTATTTCTTGGGCTGCCTCACGTACCGTATCCTCTTCCTTAAGTCGCCGGCATATTTACGGGAGCTCCTTCTTCTAGTTGATCGGTCGGTGCGTAGTTCAGCGCGACTTCCGCCACCAACTTTTTACATTCCCCACCACTCGACAGCTACCTTCCGTGGGTCCTTTGGTGTTTCTGCTGCATACTTTTGGCACTCCTTGCCCTCTACTGTAACGTGTGCTTCATCCTTGCTGCAGTTTAAGTCACTGTTGCATGATCACCTTATGAATACCGAGCGTGCTAAGGTCTGAGCGACTGTTCTTGTTCTTGTTACTTTAGCCGTACGTAGCCTTACTTTCTTCTTTATTATATGTAGTCAATTGATAAAATGATTACTGTAGATTAAGTAGATTAAGTTTCCCCTCTCTTTTTCTGTATTCTTGCTTGGCTGACCGCACAACGAAATTTTGTACATGTTGCCCCCAAGCTTGCTAGGGCAAATAAACAAATATATATATCTCTCTCCCCCCCCCTCTCCCTCTTCTCTCTCTCTCTCTCTCTCTCTCTCTCTCTCTCTCTCTCTCTCTCTCTCTCTCTCTCTCTCTCTCTCTCTCTCTCTCTCTCTCTCTCTCTCTCTCTCTCTCTCTCTCTCCCCTCTTGGCCCTGTCAACGCGAAATTACTTACCATTTTATATTTTGTAATGTACAAAAATGTCATTACTCATTACATTACATTCTGTAATGTGAAAAAATTCCATTACTCATTATATTGTCCATTCATTGGGCAATGAAAATGTTTCCCATTACAAAATATAATGTAATATGGAATGGTTTTTTTTTACGTTACAAAATCCAATGTAATGAGTAAAGGAAATTTTTTACATTACAAAATCCAATGTAATGTGTAATGGAAATTTTTTACATTACAAAATGTAAAGTAATGGGTAATGAAAACGGTAAGGCATTACAAAAAGTAATGCATTATTTGCAACCCTGCTAACAGCTGGTACAAACCAAGCGAAAATGGAATCGATTCTTTGAATCCATTTCGCAGCATCTATCGGACATTCCTGAAATGATCCATTCAAAATAATTGTCGATTTCATCTCATTTCCGGCCAGAGCTAGTCGGCAATTCAGGCACTGCTGCAAGCTCCGGGAACAACGCATTGGTTACGTAATAAAGATAAAATCAACATTGCCTTGGACGTTTCCGCCCAACTTTAAACGTCGCTCTACTGTCCTTGTGATGTCATTTGTCGATTTCATCTTCGATCGAGTCAACGATTCCGGAGACGGGCATGGTGCGGCATCGACCCACAGCTCGAGCGAATAACAGGTGGTGGAAATCAAGCAATGATTAAATCGATGCTTTGAATGCTTTTCGGAGAATTTATCGGACATTCCTGAAATTATCCATGGAAAATGGCTCCCGATTTCATCTTATTTTCGGTCAGAGCTAGTGGACAATTCGGGCCGTGCTGCGAGCTGCGGGTACGACGCATTATTTACATAATAAACATGAAATCAACATTGCCTTGAACATTTCCGCGCAACTGTAAACGTCGTTCAACTGTTCTCGGAATGGCATTTGTCGATTTCATCTTCGATCGAGTCAAATATTCGGGAGACGGGCAACATGCGTCATTGACCCGCAGCTTAAGCGTCGAACCGCTGGTACAAACTAAGCAAATATGAAATTGATGCTTTGAATGCCTTTCGGAGCATCTACCGGACATTCCTGAAATTGTCCATTGGAAATTATTCTCGTTTTCATTCTATTTCCCTTTACAGCTAGCGGACAATTCAGACACTGCTGCAAGCTGCGCGTACGACACATTGGTTACGTAATTACGATGAAATCAACATTGCCTTTGACGTTTCCGCGCAACTTCCAACCCCGTTCGACCCCGTATTGGCATTTGTCGATTTCATCTTCGATCGAGTCAACAATTCCGGAGACGGGCGAGGTGCGGTATTGACCCGCAGCTCGAGCGACTTACAGCTGGTGCAAACCAAGCATTGAAAGCATCGATTTCCTCATTGCCTGGTCTGTACCAGCAGATAAATGCCATTAAGACGACGGTCGAACGACGTTGACAGTTACGCGGTAACGTTGAGGGCGTCGTTGATTTCATCTTTATCACGTAAACAATGCGTTGTGTCACGTCCGGAAGGGACGTGGGCATAGATTTTTTGATTCCCTCCTTTTTGCCTACGCCTAGCGCAATAGCACGGGATAAGGGTAAAAAGGGGAAGTGCGTGGGAAAAGATTAAATTAAGGAATTGACGCGATGTCTCGGTATCACGGAATAATTCGACACTCGTATAACCTTGTCTCTTTGTTCATTACAATTTAGGGGTCAGATTAAGGTAATTAACTGATAGAGACAGGGTATCAAAATACAAAAGATTATATAGTTCGCTTACATTCGCTGTGCGTGTGTGTGCTCGCTCGCACAGTTGTGTATGGTCGCTCGTAAAATTGTCGGTTGACGCTCGTAAGGCGAAGGGCCTTCGCTGGTACCCTGATGCGCTCGCTGATCAAGTGCTTCGTAATACTTGCACAAGGTTTTCGGTATGCGTATATGCGTACGGCGAGAGCCACTTGAGGCTCTATATAGATATACGGAGTAAGACACGGATTGCTGATGGTCTACGCGAACTGAGGGTCAAAGCTATGTATATATATATATATATATATATATATATATATATATATATATATAACTTAAAAGAAAAGACTTGGAATAAGATTATCAATACGTAGATCGGAATTAAACATGATAAAAGGTAACCGATGTGTTGGTCTAGTGGTTAGCGTACCTGCCTCTGAAATCAACACATCGGGAGGTCGCGGGTTCGAATCACCGTCTCGTAGTTTCGGCGAGAAATAAAAATACAGGCGTGACGTAGCTCCAGCTCTACACAGACGCCGCGCACACGGACCGGTACGTGTGTGTGTCGGAGGTGTATGGCTGTAGCCTGTGAGCTTATTTCTCGACGAAACGCGACTAGCTCCGAGGCTGGGAAGCGAACTCGTGACCGGCTGTATTGGTATAGGTTTTCCGCAGTTTCCCTATACCCATGACAAAAAAAAAAAAAAAAAAAAACGTCATAGTGAATGCGATACAGAGGGGGAAGTCGGCTGCGGCCGCAAGGTGGGGACCGAGTAGGGATGTGGATTGGAGAAAATGGTGGGGAATGTAAAAAGGGGGAAGATCCCTGTACATGGAAGCTAAAATTGGCGCGCAGCGTTCGCCGTAGCAGATACAATTAAAAAAAAAAAAAAAAAATTTAACATGATAAAAGGAACTTGGTTCGAAATTCGGTGACGGAAGCTTGGGCTCTGAACTCGATGGAAATTGTCTGGAGACTGACTTCAGGAATGAAGTCTTTCTTGAGAACTCACAAATTTTTTGTGAACTTTGTCAAGTACTCAGTACACGACTACTCGTCTTCGGCTAAGGAAAGTGGGACAAGAGGAAAGTAAAAGAAGCCAAAAATTGAGAAAGGACAAAAATATAAAAATAGGCAATCTCTCGTGACTTCGGGTCACCGGAGAAAAATTAGAATAAGAATAGAAGGAGCAATTGAGAATAACAAGCGAACAGGAATAAATGATCGCAAAGCAGATAGAGAAATTGTATTAGAACAAAAGAAAGAGCGAGAAGGTATCAAAATGCGCATACGTTTAACCCACCCCGGCACACCGGCACACAAAAACAGGTGCACCGATATTGCGGAGCGAGAAAAAAGAAACTGTATTAGGAGACTCTGAAGGGCAAAGACGTATATCGAATTTGCAAGCGTCACACACACACTTACTTACTTACTCACATCCACAAAAACCAACACACCAATATAGGAACGCGAAGACGGAAGAAATTATACCAGGAAAACATGAAGGGCTAAAGGGTATTCAAAATTTACGAGTATCGCGGAACTTACATAAAAATAAAAGAAAAAAGGGGTACAACAGAAACCCCAAAACAAACGTACAGCGGGCATTGAACGCTGTAAACCGGTACGTGGCGACCTCCTGCGCTGAAATCGATAATACGGATAATCGATTACTGACGCGTAATAATCGATTACGCTCGAACATATTAATTGGGAGAGGTCGCCGCAGCGCCGCGATCGAGAGCGAGCCACGCCGCACAAAGCCGCGAGTGAGAGAACAAATAAGGAAGGAGGGGCCAGTATCGACGCGTAGTAATAGATCGCATTCGGCACCACGCGCCTGTAGCAACCGCCGGTAAAACTGCGCTCTTTTGCTCGAAGTCTCTCGACGCGGATCGAGTGGCCCATCTAGTTAGCTCCAGGAGCTCCTAACCCATGGCTAGAGGGTACAACTATAGAATTACGGCTCCAGACCGATTTCAGTGCCAATTTTTTTTGCCAAGACCGCCTTTATAATGTCATTACTATTGATATTTAGTTGGGGGAGGCCGACATTTTTTATGAATTCCATGAATTAGGAGATTTTGAAGTTTGTGGAAATGAGGGACAAAATAGCGCATTATAGACACACACTCGCATACGCGCGAACACATACGAATGCATGTACGGACACACACACACATACACGCACACGCATAAACGAACACGCACACACGCACACGGACATATGTACATATACGCGCGCGCACATACGCACACACACACACACACACACACACACACATGTACATATATGTATACTCGCACGAAGCAAATTGAATTGATGAAACATAAACAAGGTAAGGTAAACAGAGTGAATAGGTAAGTATATTTTGAACGAACTTCGAAATATTAGTATATCAATGGAAATCATGTGCGACGGGTGTACGATATTTCCCGCCGAAGCAACCGTAAAATTTCAATCCCGAAAAGCAAGCATCGATTTTTTGCAAAATCACGGGGTATTGCAGCGGGAAATAACGTTATTATTCTTTTTCACCCTCCACCGTAATGAGACTTTTCAACGTTTTTTTTTCTTCATATTAGGGCTTCCCCCAACTTAATTCCACATTTGACATTGTTTTTCAGCCATAACAATACCCCAAACCAATTTTGGACCAATTTTGGGCTGGAGCCCTGATTCTATAATTTTGCCGAGAATCGGTTTCTTGTGAAACTCAATAAAGACGATCTGTTTATACTCGACCCAGTAGGGACTTGTGCAATTATTTCCCTTGGTTCCCATAGTATAATTTGGATATCGCGACGCGAACAATCCCGTTTAAAAGAATTCGCGTTCGCTCCCGTTCACGCGAACCCACACCGTTCGCGACCATTCCGCGATCTCGCGTGTTCCGCAAGTGTTGGGTGATCTTCAGTCCCTTCGAACAGTTCGAACGATTTCGGACAGCAACCAAACTTTTATGCATCGGAATTTTTTTTTATCATACGGATTCATGGTCTTACTAAGATCGTTGCACCCGAGACAAGTCGCCGGAAGGAGAGGATAACGAGGTGACCACGGCCACTGGATCAGATTGGGGAAACCCGGTGGACGATTCGACACCGCTTCCCGATCCCGAACACAACGCGACGATCAGTACAATGCGGGCCGTAAAACTGCCGCCGTTTTGGAAGGACAACCCTGTATTGTGGTTTGCTCAAGCAGAGGCAGCATTTGCAATCTCGCAAATGACCAACGACGCCACAAAGTTCGGGCACATTATTGTTAATTTGGACATGATAGTCCGTCCCTTCATGTCGGATATAATGCCCTCTCCGCCAGCTAATGGAAAGTACGAGGCTATCAAACAACGGATCGTAGGATCCTTCGACGAGACGAGCGAATCTAAGTTACGAAAGCTCCTCGCGGCCAGCAGCTCGTCGATGAGGAACCCTCACACTTTCTGCAACGATTATGAAATCTTTCTGCCGGTCAGTACACCGACCCAGTTCTCCGAACGTTGTTTATTGAACATTTGCCCGACAGTGTTAAGATCTTATATACGCGATTTCGCCGATTTTCGAAGGTACTTTTCTAGACGCGGTTAAAAAAAATGACGCATATATTGACAACATTTTTTCTACAGATCATCTATGCACATGGTTGAGTACATTTTTAAAAAATCAGAAATATTAACAAATGGCGGAGATATAACATAATAAAGCAATGTATTATTTTTTGCGCGCCTGTTGATGGTGAAAGTTCTCGGCATCGATGTGGGTAGAGGAAAAAAATGAACATATTTATAATTGCATTATGAATGTATCTTCAGAGCGAATCAACAATATTATGTAAAAAAAAATATTATCATTAAAATGCGAAACTAAAATTTGTTTTACTCAATTGTCTGTCGGTATTTTATTTTTTATATTTTCTCTTTCATTGAAATTTTTGTTGCTGTGGTTCACACGATAGGTGGTGGTACTTAGAAGATATTGTAAAAATTTCAAAGCGATCTGAACCTTCGTTCAAGAGTTAGAATTTTCACAAGGTTAAAAAAAGTGAATCGTGGAAAAACAGCTTTGACGTTGGCGGTCGGGCGCGCCGAGCGGTATCTATTATCTAGCTCTAAATGCTGTAACTTTAACTATTTTTGGAATTTCAATTCTGTAAAGCTTAAGATATTCCTAACTGTTCAGGCTAATGGAATAAAAAATAATAAAAAAATGAAAATTTTTGAAACTGTTCTCGCATACAAGGAATTACGGGCATGTTAGCTATCAGCGACGTAGCCGATATTTCAAAACTGGCCCTACAGGCTGACAAAATTGTTGAAATTACTAAACCAAGTGTTTTGGCAGTAGCTTCGACAGCTCCAGCGGGGCACAGCGAGACCTCAACAGGTTCGACGCGGCACAGCGTGACTTCGGCAGTCGCTGAGTTGACCAAACTCTTTGAAGGTCTGGTATTCGACATCGCAGCCATTAAGCGAGGCCATCAACGGAATCGTCCTCGCACGCGAAGCAGATCAGCCTCACGGAGCCGCACACCTTCTCGCGGTAACGATGCCAATCGTCCGTGACCACCGTCCCTTCGGCGACAGAGCCAGACATTTTCGTGTGCCTTATACGCAAGCCAACTCTAACAACGGTGCGGAAAACTATAACGTCCGTTCTGGTGGTTGGCGACAGCGAACGGTCGACGCCAGTATCGCCTTATCGTAATGGATCCTAAGTCCGAGACAAAATATCTTATCGACACTGGCGCAGATGTCTCAGTTTTACCAAAATCTTTTGCGAGAGGTAATCCGAAAAATACCAAAGATTTTTAACTATTTACTGCCAATGGATCTCTTATCAACATGTACGGTGAAATTTTAATTTTTGTCGATCTGGGATTACGTCGTCCCTTTCTGTGGATTTGTATTATCGCTGACGTCTCTCACGATATCCTCAGAGCTGACTTTATTCATCGTTACAGTCTTCTCATTGACATTCGGAATAGACATCTTATCGACACCCTCACGAGTCTACGCACTTCCGCCGAAGTGAGTCAATTGAGCCAGCCAAGCGTCTTCACCATCGATCCGACCGTTCAATTCAGCCAGCTCCTCCTCGACTTTATCGACATCACCGTATCAACCAATAAAAACAAGGCACAACCGCATAACGTTCAAGACCATATCGTGACGTCTGACCCACCTGTAGCCGAGCCTACTCGCCGTTTCACCGACGACCGACTGAACGCGGTATGGCAGGAATTCAGCTATGTGCTGGAACAGGAGATTTGTTACCCTTCTAGCAGTCCTTAGGCCAGTCTATTGCATTTTGCACCTCAGAAAGACGGAGACTGTATGCCCTGTGGAGACTGTCGGTGCCTCAATAAGGCTACTGTGCCTGACAGGTATCCGATACCCCATCTCCATGACTTCACGCACTCGCTCACCGGTTGCTCTATATTCTCGAAGTTGGATCTGGTACACGCGTATCATCAGATCCCAGTCGCTCCAGAAGATCGCCCGAAGACGGTAGTGATAACGCGCTTTGGCCTTTTCGAATTGAACGTTATGACCTTTGGAGTAAGGAATGCCGCCTAAACATTCCAGCGCCTAATCTACATCATATCACGAGGACTTCTGCCACTGTTACATGGACGACGTCATCATAGCATCGGCCAATGCTAGTCATGAAAGTCACTTGACACAAGTTTTCCAATGTTTTCGCGAGTTCGGGTTATCGATTAACGTTTCGAAATGCGTGTTCGGTGCGACTGACATAAAATACCTCGGGTATAACATCTCGAAGGACGGTACGAAACCCCTTGAGGAACGCGTCGCGGCAATCAGAGACTAAATTCAAAGCCGAATATTATAACTGAATTGAGCCGTTTCCTCGAGGTTATCAACTTCTACAGACGTTTTATTCGTAACTTGGCTACCGTCCAAGCCCCGCTTCACGGGCTAGTGGCGGGCGTAAAGAATAAAGACAAGCGACCGATAGTTTATACCCGAGAGACAGAGTCTGCGTTCGAGAAGTGCAAACAGCAATTGGCTGAGTCATCTCTCCTTGCCCATCCTAGTCTGAACGCGCTATTAAGGCTTAAAATGGACGCTTCTGACAGCGCTATTGCTTTAAAAAAAAAACTAACCCCGGCCAAAATGAGATATTCGACGTACGACCGAGAGTTACAAGCCGTATTTTCTAGTCTTAAATTCTTTTTATTTCTAGTCGAAGGTCGCTAGCTCCTGAATTGAACAGATCACAAACGGCTGATAGTCGCCTTCTCACAGAAATCTAGCCAGGCATCCCCCAGGCAGCAGCTCCAGCTCGATTTAATTTTGCAGCATACGACGGACATTCAGTACATCTTAAGTGACTCAAACATCGTCGCCGACGTCTTCTCATGCCCGGAAGTGGTCGACATGCCCGTCATCTTCGGCACAGATGAACTCACTGCCCATCAAGCTTCAGACAGCTAACTAAAATAGCTCATCGGAGAAAATTCATCTTCTTCACATACCCTACGAAAGTTGGGGTTAGACAAAACTGATACGGGTGTATATTGCGATGTTTTACGTACAGAAGTACGACCATACATCCAGGTCACGCTTCGAAAGTGGATTTTCGATACCACGCATAATTTGCCACACCCAAGCGGACCCGCGACAAAAAACTGATTAGTCAGCGTTTCGGTTGGCCCTGTATGACCATGATATTGGTGAGTGGGCGCAAACATGCCTTGCCTGCCAGAGAAGCAAGATCAGCCGACACAACCGGAACATTCTTCAGCACATCGCAATTCCGGACACATGTTTCCACCAGATCCATCTTGACATAGTTGGGCCATTACCGACCGTGAACGGATTCCGGTATCTCCTGACGATGATCGACCGTTTCACGTGGTGGCCGGAAGCCATCCCGATCCACGACATCTCAGCCGACAGCGTCACCCGAGCTTTTTTCTCCGGATGGATCGTGAGATTCGGTACCGGTGCTGTCGTTGCAATGAACAGAGATGCACAATTCGAATCACAGCTATTTCAAGCTCTCAAACGACTCATCGGCAGCCAACGCACGACGACTACGGCTTACCATCCAGAGTCTAATGGCATGGTGGAGAGGTGGCACCACTCATTCAAGGCCGCTTTCAAATGCCACGCCTCGAAAGACTGGACCGACGCGCTTCCCGTCGTGTTGCTTGAGTTGCGAACCAGTTTCAAAGAGGACATTAAGGCGACTGCTGCCGAGTTGGTCTACGGGACGAACTTGACGCCACCGGGATAATTTTTCATCGATGAAAAACCGTCTATCAAGCCGCAAATCTTCGTGGAAAACTTCCGAGAGGCAATGAGGACCATCCGCTCGGCACCTTCGGCACACCAAGACAAAACTAAAGTACTCACTCACAAAACATTATATACGTGTACGCACGTATTTGTAAGGGTCGACAGCATAAAAAAGCCACTCAAACAATCGTACGAGGAACCGTACGAAGTTATCGAACGACTGTCCGACTTCGTCTTCAAGGTCAACGTCAAGGCTGTCCCTACAACGATTAGTGCGAAGAGGCTAGAACCAGCCTTTCTAGAGACTCCCCTGCAGGAGGTCGCTCCATCAGCGTATCCCAGCCCTCGGCATCAGGTCTATATGCTTCAACATCGTCGAACGCGCCGGGGTTATTTGAAACCTATCCTCCACGCAGAAGAATAAATTTCGTCCATTAATCTTATGGTACTCGGGGGGAGTATTTTAGCAACCGCCGGTAAAACAGCGCTCTCCTGAGCGGAGTCACTCGGCGCGCATCGAGCAGCCCATGAAGTTAGCTCCAGGAGCTCCTGACCCATGGCTAGAGCAACTACTTCCGTTCCGGGTCTCGGTGGCTACACACGTGGTGAGTAGAATAAAAGCTACTCTCAAGGAAAATTGATTTCTTGTGAAACTCAATAAAGACGATCTGTCTATACGCCACAAGCGACAAGGCGAGAAAAGAGGGGGAAGAGCGTCACGAGCGAGAGCGCGTCTCGTTCCACAGCACCGCGAGTGACGGCATAAGACAGGAGGGGGGGGGGGGCAATTATCAACTCATGATAATCAATCCAGTTCGCGCTCAGGAGTACCAACCACCCGAGTAATTATGTATAACAAGTATTTTACCGGCGGAAAAGCGGCGCGGCACATTCACACGAAAGACAACACAAACAACACATTCTACTTGTACGCAGCGTTTTTTTGGAATATATAGAATCAATAAAACAGGATAAATATTTTTATTATAAAATATCAAAAACACTCGCGTCTCAACTAATTTCTTTCCTGATCGAGTCCCGAACCATTTTTTTTGTAACGAATTTCGACCCATTACAGTATATGGGTACTTTATTTGGCAGAGCTTAGAAGCCATAAATCGCACACGCACCATTTGTCTCCTAAGTATGAGAGATGCGAGATAGCGGACGCATAAAAATGAGTGATGTGGATGGCAGACGTGTGAGGGTACTATTTTATGAACGGTTGTAAATAGCAGCTCCTATCTTACTACAATTTGGGTTATTGGACATTGGTTTAATGCTACTGACTACTAGGGTCATTTGGGTCATTTCCATTGGTTTAATGCTAGTCATTGTAACACTGTTTTTTTACCCCTATTGAAATAGCCTCCTTGGGTAATATTTCATGGGCAGTGCCCAGCAGCATTGTTTTAGTGACTTACTAGTTTTTATTGGGAGCAGATTGAGGATTCAACGCAATGCTGCCCATGCGACCTTACTGATAGTATTGAACGCAATTATAGTACTATTGCAAACAATCAGCTTACCTAGTGTGGTGCGGATGTTTACACATTTTCAATGTAGTTCACTGCCGCTGTCAATTTAGCTAGCGAGTTTACTGCTTTTCTGAACAAACGAATGAACTTCAAGAAGCAAGAAGTTTCAAAAAACTGTTCACTGGAAGCTGTTTTCTTCCTTTTTAAGCAATGATGCTCTAAAAACATTATAATCAAAATGTTTATGAAATAATAACGCCCACCGAACCGTGGAGCAATTAACATACACAAAGTTTTGTCGGGGCCGATTCCGTCGGATAATACAGCTGTCGAGGAGGTTCGGTGATTGGAATGAGTCCAAGATAAAAGCCCGAGTTTTTTTATAGCATTGTCGACACCTTCGTCCATGCGTATACGGAATTTCCACGAGATTTACCGTATACCTTCCGAGTTATTAATTGTTCAAGTTGGTGAATTAGTCACACCCACGGTCTTACATACAGGTCTGGAAACGCCAGTGGAGGCGGTAGATAGCTTATTGAAGAGAGTTGGTAGTTCACTAGTCGCCACTAGGTTCGTTGCGATCAGAATACCCGCTGCGGCGCGGCCGGGGAGTCAGACAGAGATAGCGCTAGTCGACCATGCTTCTATCCTTCTATCTCTGTCCCACCTTCATGTTCAGTACACGGATATTTATTATGAATTCGAAACACTGTTAAAAGGGCCAGGAAAAGGCGTTAATCTTGTCAGTTTCGAATAAAACAATAAAAAAATATATGGTCCTAATCGGAATCAAACAAACTTTCTAAAGCCAAGCGAGCGTGATAAGCATATACCTACGATTATAGAGTCACATTGCATGTGAACTTTGAGACAGGAATATTTCTTTTACACGCAATTCCTTCCTCTACCGCGGCCGGGGTCCCTCGGCTGGTAGGGCTCTTGGCTGTGTCGGATTTTCTGATTTTATTTAAGCACGATAGATCGTGAGCAAAACAAACGACAGGTACGTTGGGCACCAGCTAGCTTTTTACGAGGGTAACGACTCGTCTCCATAACAGGGAGGGTAACGTTGAAGGACCCATGGGATCGCAGAATAAAGAGTCATGTGCAGAAGCGAGAATAAATAGATTGGTTCAAAACTTACATGGTGAGTAGATTTTATGAAGTGTGATTCGTTACGTATAACTTTCCGATAACAATATTCCTCCGCAATCTTCCGTCGACGGACGGCTCTCGTTATGTGATCACACTCGATCCTCTCTTTACAGTTCCTTTGACGTGGTATGTCGACATGACGACACGAGGGTCGAAGCGCTTATTTTAATCGATTATAATATACACATGGATAACACAAGTATCCATTCAAAATTCGGACAGAGACGTCCTTCCCCAACGACACTAGGATCAGGTTGATTTATCTTTTCGCCACTCGTTGGCTGTCCGGCTCATTTCCCCTTCTTTCCGGGATCTAGGTAATGTTTCGTCGATTATTAGGCACAAGCCCGTCGGCCCTTGACTTCCGTCCCTCAACGATCGATTATGATTAGTCGATAATCAGCGTTTGGGGAGGGGATCTTGTTGACCGCCTACAATTATTCTTCGGCCTACGAGGGAAAATCGAGGAACCATGGCGAGGGCTACTATCTCCTAAATTTCCTGTCACAACTTTGACAGAGTGGTTCTGTACTCACCTTATACTCGCGTTGTTGTAGGTTCAAAGCCACTGTCTCAATTTTTTCCTTTCCATCAAATACAAATGCAGAAAATGCACTGATATTTTTTGTGTTTGTACGTGCATTTATTTTCATATCGGGGTAAGCCGAATGAAACCTTTCAAATTTGTTTATGTTGCCCCTTCATGCGCCGTAAGGTGCACCACATCATCATTATGAAGGAATATGTTTTCAATTTATCGAAAACGTACTGTGTCCAAAAGGCAGAAAAAATAACAGTTATCAGCGACTCCGCGACACACGTTTTCAACCGCTCACTCCGTTGCTCGCCGTATTGAGGTTATGTATGTCCGGGTTTCGGAACTGTAGCGACAACTAGTGGCCGCGCTGAGACCGAAATTTGTCACACTAACTGATCCATCTGATCGCGACTGCCAGCATCCGAGTTTCCACACTTGTATGTAAGACCGTGGTCACACCAAAGAACAGATATTACATGGAACACCAGGGCCCGTGTTAATGTTTGGCAAAAAAAATGTAGTTAGTATTTCCACTGGTAGACTGCGCGGCGATGTATCGGTGTGCCACACACAATCATAGAGGTTCAAGGCGCGCCTTTTGCGGTTGTCTCTCTCTCGCGTATGTCTATTATTGTAGTGGCGCTTAGTAAAAATAAGTCACAATCAATTATTATATCTAACAATAAACTGGAATAAAAAGTTTGTGCAAATTTTGTAGATTCAGACGTTTTCCATTTTTCCTGAAAGGTCGCGGTTACGAAATTTTATCTTAAATATTTTCTTTAAGCATTCGCCCCCCTCCCCCCTATTTTTATTGTCGTTACGGGATAAACTTCCGGAAAGCAATTACACCCGATTCGGCTGAAATTTTGCACAGATGTTCCATTTAATATAAAGGGTGTCTCAGAAGTAACGTACGCCCTTCCAGCATCTGGTAGGAAAACAATTCTGAGACGAAAAGTCCTTAGTCATTTTTTGATCAGACGCATAGATAATTAATTATGAATTAAAATAAATGGCCGATCAGGGCGCCCTACAGCAGAAAGGCAGCGCAGAGGGGAGGGATAAGGGAATGCGTTGTAATTGCATGCGCTCGAAAATATGTGCGGAGGGAAAATTCCGAAAGCACACATTTGCAGAATGGCACCGTCTTCTTCGCAATTCGTTTCTGCTGGAGGTTTCTCGAGATCGACTGTAAATTGTATCTGAATTGCTTAGCAGATGGATTATCGTTATGGCCTGATCGACTGCGCAAAACTGCGAATTGTTTCTCGAGCGGATCTTGATTGAGGCGCGTCGTTAGCAGGTATAGACTGCCTTCGGGACGGAGATCACTCCATAACATGAGAATCGATGTTATGCTCATGTTTAACCCCGAAAAAAACCGTGGGGATTGGCCGTTCGATACGCTCCATTGATCGAGCCACAACAGCGATGCCACTAAGCAATCTTTTACTTGAGGGGATCGATCGGATAATAATTTATTTTAATTCATAATTAATTATCCATGCGTCTGATCAAAAAATGACCGAGGACTTTTCGTCTCATAATTTTTTTGCCTACCAGATGCTAGAAAGGCGTACGTTACTCTTGGGACACCCTGTAGAAATACATCCCCTGAAGGGATTTTTGGCGCGTTCCAATAGGTCACGAGAAATCGAATTTTGAGAACGAGAAATCGAATGCACGCACACACGCACACATACTCTCTTAATTACACACACGTACGCACACACTTGCACGCATGCACACATTTGCACAGACGCGCACACTTGCATACGCACATTCACACACTTAATCACACACACTATTATACACATGTATGCACACATTTTCACACACGCACACACACACACACACTCCCTCCATGACACACACGTATGCACACACACACACAATCTCACACATACTCTTGCACACATGCTTTCGGAATTTTTCCTCCTTACACATTTTCAGACGCACGCAATTAAACGCATTTTCCTATCCCTCCCCTCTACGCCGCCTTTCCGCTGTAGCGCGCACCTGATTGGCTATTTATTTTAATTCATAATTCATTATATATGCGTTTGATCAAAAAATGACTGAGGACTTTTCGTCTCAAAATTTTTTTTCCTACCAGATGCTAGAAGGGCGTACGTTACTTCTGGGACACCCTGTATATCGCTCGCCACGGCCGATCGATATCCCCACTCCTCCGACTTCACTGGTGGCTCGTGCCACGCTTATCCCTGCACGTATATCTATATAATTTAAAGAGACCCAACCAAATCTAAACACACAAACACAAACTCCCCCCAAGGAAACAATTAAAAACCCGAACAATTTCGATATCTCATAAACTATAGTATTGGAATACGCCAAAAATCCGTTTAGACACTTTAACATTTTTTTACACGCGTGAGCAGTTTATGTCAGACATCTAGAATTTTTTAATGTATAAATTATTATAATAATTTATTATATAAGGCGCCGTACAACGTCATTATACAGCGCCGAAAACGATACAACCATGTATTCATATTTTTAAGAGTAATATTTCTTTCAAAGTAAAACGCTTTTTTTTAATGTGCGACAAAAATCGGCTGAGACATTTACGAGTAAAGTCCAACGGTGAGTAACGGTGCCACAATAGTTTCGGCGTCCAAGCGAGCGCGCGCGAGGGTTCGAATTCCACATTCGGGCATTTGGATTTGAACTTTCAATTTTTCATTTTGAAATTTGAATCTTACACGTTATCCAGTCGCCAAATAAAGTATAAAGTAATAAATTAACATATAAAAAATTGTTATCTATTGTTTAATCGAACAATGAAGTAAACAATTGTTATCCATTATTTACTCGAGCCATGGAGTAAACAATTGTTATCCATTGTTTACTCGAACGGAAGATGTAAAGATCTTTAGATCTGTGACATCCGGAAGGGATGAGAGCATAATATTTTCGTTTCCCTCTTTGTTGCCTACGCCTTGCGCAATAACACGGGATGAGGGTAAAAAGGGGTCGTGCGTGGGAAAGAGTAGAATTAAGGAATTGACACAATATTTCGGTATTGAGGGATAATTCGACTGACTTGGTGTAACATTGACACTATGTTATTTATTATAAGAGTATTAGATGGTCTGAAGCGATCAGGTCCACGATGAATGATACAAAAAGAAAAGGTAAAGTTAGCTTACATTGGTTGTATTTGACGCTCGGTCGCTCGCTAACTCGCGTGGATGTTTGGTGTCGCTCGCGTTACTAGGGCCTTCGCTCTTGGCCTGGTGCGCTCGCTGGTACAATTGCTGGTAAGTCGCTCGCGTGTGTTTGTGGTAGTAGTGGCGTTTACCGTATGTATTACATGTTTGTATATACATGATTGAGCAAATTACCGATTTTCAAAATTCAATATTGCAAAAAATATTGCGTTACGCCAAAAGTCCTTTTTATAGGGTCTCTTATATCGTCAAAAAGGTCTGTGCCAAATTTGAAGCCAATCGGAGGTAACAGTTTTCGGAAGTTTATCCTAATTTTTAAAGGAATTTTTTCATAGGAAAATAAAAGATACAACAAAAAATGATGTTCAAATATATGTACAGCCAAATTTTAACACCCTCCTCTTCAATCCTTTGAAGCCGTATTTTCGAGTTTCATTACCCTGCGAAAAAGTCGCATTTTCTATCGAATATGCACGCTGCATGGTCAAAATTGGGAACCACAAACATAATAATGCGTCGACTTTCAACCCCCTGTTCCACCCCCTTAAACGCCGAATTTCAATTTTTGTCACTCTTGAAAAAAGCCTTATTTTGGGCCAAATATCAATAAACCAGGGTCAAATAAAGGCGCTAAAGATATCGTAATCGTGCCACGGTTCGTATGAAGGATAATCGGAGATATTCGTTAGGCTTCTGTGTTGAGACTTGATATAAGGAGTGATTCGGTTGACGGAAATATTGGTTGACGGAAGACTAAGTTCTGAATTTGATGAAGATTGTCGAGAGACTGGGATTGAGACTCGATAGAAGAACTTTATGTGATGATGGTTGACGGGAGACTGGGATTGAGACTTGATAGAAGAACTTGATGTGATAGTGGGTGACGGGAGACTGGGATTGAGACTCGATAGAAGAACTAGATGTGGTGGCGGTTGACGGGAGACTGGGATTGAGACTCCATAGAAGAACTTGATGTGATGGTGGTTGACGGGAGACTGGGATTGAGACTCGATAGAAGAACTTGATGTTATATTGGTTGACGGGAGACTGGGATTGAGACGCGATAGAAGAACTTGATGTGATGGTGGTTGACGGGAGACTGGGATTAAGACTCGATAGAAGAACTTGATGTGATGGTGGGTGACGGGAGAATGACTTCAGGAAGGAAGTCTTTCTTGATATGAAAATTAGGAGAGGTTCAGTAGTGGGAGAAGGAACCTTAGGGAGAGTGTGGTCTTGGTCATCTAGTTCTTCGGGGATTGGTCCATTAGTCGTGAATATATCGGTTAACTAGCGTGATTGGTCGCGGTATGGTGTGCGAGTAGGTTACAGATTTCCTAGGCACGAGCATGATCTTATTTCAGAGCATCGGTTCTGACTAATATGCGTATGAAGAAAGGAGACCTTTGTCTCGTGTTTCGGCGAAAAAGCGCATGGGATATACAGTTCAATATCTAAGACCTAAGAATGCGCATGGTTTGTGATATGTGCATTTATAGCTATCGTGACGTCTCATATCGAGAGGTTTATATATCGGACTACGCTGCGAGACCGGATGTCTTATTATTTAGTCGGAGTTATAAGTTCGTCGGAGCCGTCTAGTCTATGTTATGTTTAATTAATCTAGGGTCGAGGCTTTCTTGGTTCTCATGTGGTTGGGCCGGTGTAGGATGTTTGGCGTCTGTTGATCGAGCTGATGGTTGGTTTTTCATCCGACAGCCCTTCTTGGAATATGCGCCTGAGATCTTGTTCTTGTTGACAGCCAACGGCATAGGAAAAGTCGATAACTGTCGGTGCTGCTATCGTGCGTACATCGCTGTGGGTTGAATATGCGTACGAAACGTACGCACGTTCCTTTTTACATGGTTATTCCTCTTATTCTTAGATTAATACATTTAATAATAAGCTTATAATGGCAAATGAGGATGTTGGGAATAAGCGAGAGAAGGCACATTCGCTAGGATGTAACAGATCTTTACATCTTTCGAGTTAACAATTGTGACATCCGGAAGGGATGAGAGCATAAT
Organism: Ophion obscuratus; assembly: GCA_964007375.1. Lineage (NCBI taxonomy): Eukaryota > Metazoa > Arthropoda > Insecta > Hymenoptera > Ichneumonidae > Ophion > Ophion obscuratus. The sequence goes on from OZ023314.1 coordinate 61,493,142, forward strand.
ATTTTCGTTTCCCTCTTTGTTGCCTACGCCTAGCGTAGCAACAAAGAGGGAAACCTTTTTACCCTCATCCCGTAGCACGGAATGAGGGTAAAAAGGGGTAGTGCGTGGGAAAAAGTGGAATTAAGGAATTGACAAGTTATTTCGGTATTGCGGGATAATTCGACAGACTTGGTGTACGATTCACACTATGTTATTTATTATAAGATTACTAGACGGCTTAAAGCGATCTGCCCTACGATGAATTATACAAAAATAAAAGGTAAAGTTAGCTTACTTTGATTGTGTTTGACGCTCGGTCGCTCGCTCGCGTGGATTTTTGTTGTCGTTTGCGTTACAAGGGCCTTCGCTCTTGGCCTGGTGCGCTCGCTGGTACAATCGCTGGTAAGGCGCTCGCAGAATTTTACGCTGGTCGTGTGTATAATCGACGTATTTACTACGACGAGCACTACGCGTGGATAGAAATATGAACGGCGCGCGAAGTCGATTCATTGAGATTGATATTCACGGACCGATGATAGAAATTATACAAGTGTAAAATAAAACTTTTGTGACTCGAAAAATAAAGAGTGTTCGTATGAAAGTTAATTGGAGATATTCGTAGGCTTCTGAATTGAGATTCGATAGATGAAGTTGATTCGATATTGGTTGACGAAATACTGAGCTCTGAATTTGATGAAGATTGTCGGAAGGCTGGGGTCCAGAATTGATAGAAGAACTTGAGTCGATGGTAGTTGACGGGAGATTGCTTCAAGACCCTTCTTGGTTCGCATGCGAATTTTTCGAGTGAGTGGGAGACAATCTTTGATTTCTCCTCTTAGAAACAATGGCGCTGATGGAAGGGGCAATTTTGCTTTGTTAACGGAACGCGCATGAGGTGTGAAGCCGAAATTCGCACTACGTCGTTCGCGATAGTGCGGTAACCGTTTGATTCGGACGGCCCAGATGTTTTCATACTCCGATCTGGATACCGAGTCGAATCATGCAGACTTCTCTTTGTCTCCATTCGGATGGCTAGCGTAAATTTTTTGGAGTGAATTCCTGTTTGATTTTTTTAACTGCGGCTTTTAGTGGAATATTTACCTGCTATCGTGTTCTTGTTGAAAGCCAATGTAATAGGAAAAGTCAATGTTAATCATGCTGTGATTTGAATATGCGCGCGGCACGTACGCAAGTTCCGTTTTATGCTGTTATGCGTCTTTCCTTAGATTTATTCATTTAATACACTTATGACGGCAAATGAGGATATTGGGAATAACCGAGATAAGAAACCTAGAGAAGGGACATTCGCTAGGATGTAACACAATGGACAATATTGTCTACCATTTTTTATTTATTGATTAATACTTTATTTCGGCGACCGGATAAGGTTCCAACTTTTCATTTCAATTCCCATTTAACTAAAATCAAAGGATTTGCATCCACTTGCGCGAACGGCGATTCGAACCCGCGCCTACTCTTGCTTGGACGCCGAAACTACTATGCTATTGTTTACTCACCGTTGGAATTTACTCGTGAATATCTGACCCAATTTTTGTCGTACGACATTTCAAAGAAGCGTTTTGCTTGGAAAAAGACACCCTACATGCTCACGAACGTAAAACTAGTATTTAAGAAACACCCTGTATATGTAGAATATTTTCCAGAAGTTTCAAAGTTTCAAATTCGAAAAACTTCAAACGTTACAGCCCGTGAACGCTGTGCCTCACGTCTCCAATTCGGAGCGGACATAAACTTTAAACCCGTTTTTTCCATAACTGCATTTTTGAAACTGGCGTGCAGGATTTCTCAAAAACTCTTAACCCGATTGAGTTGGAACTTGGCAGAAATAATAATAATATCGCTACCTTCTACTTGACGAGACTTTTTTTGAAAAATTAGGAAAAAAAACGATTTTTAATCTAAATTTTACAGAATTTTTGCGTTAAAAGTTTTTTTTTTTGTAAACGCGTGCAATTCTCTCAAATATGCATTTTCTTCATTTTAATTGCTGTTAAATAGAAACTACACATGTTCTAAGTGAAAAAATGTTCGAATTTGTTTGCAAATAAATGTCTACGGGGAGCTAGACTGCACGCCGATTCGCAACTCCCGCGGCAACCTTGCTGTCACAATCTGCCACAGCGCTGCCATTTTATTGATTAATGAATAAAAAAACATAGTTACTTAATTTTTTCCCGCCTCAAGGCAAATTTAGAACTCTCAGTGAACGTGCAAATATTATTGACTCACTCGTTCTTGCAGTATAATTCGACTAAAAAAAGATCGCTGTGAAGTAGAAGCACACATTTGAAGTACTGTTACTAATTTGAGAATGAAGGTGCCGATGGCTGAGCCGGCTAAGGGGACGTATTTTTATTAGCTCCGAGGACTAGACGTCATCAGTTCAAGTGCTAGACATATTTTTTTTCACATGTAAAATTAGTTAAGGTATCAGCTGCTGGTATGTAAAATGTCAATGAGTTTTGCCTTGTATATTTTTTAAACTGATATGCGAAGTCCGTAACCAGTCTTTTTTAAATCCTAAGTATAAATTTAACTCGCTTTCAGCTAATGTCAAGCAACAATCTATAGTTATTGCAGGCTAAGTAAAAGTTTTGAATAGAAATGAAGTGAAAAATTGTATTCTACCGTGCTAGCTAACGACGTCGATTGACATTACTCGACAGAAACCACGGGAAGGTGGCGAGTATATTCTATCAGGAAAGGATGGGTAAAGAGAAGGAAACTAAGGTGAGGGTATAGGGCAAGAGGAATGCTATTACAGAAAAACAGTGATAAGTAAAGTGGGTCATGATAAGTAAACCTGATAACAGATAGCAATAAAACTCTACGCGCCAATTTTACGAACGGTTATAGAAAATAATGGATTTTAAGAATGAAGGACATTTAACAGAAAAACTGTTGGCAAAATTACGTAGCCGTTTCAGCTATGCGTAAGTTTCAGCAGCTTCCAATTCGGGTTTTCGGTGTTGGTATCGCTCCGGCGTTTTACTCTTATTCCGTCTCCAATATCGCGGGACCCCACTTAAGGTGGTTGAAAATATGAGTGCGTACGGACAGTTCTACTATGCAGTGACAATGTTCATCGCGGTCAGCATTTGCCGGCCAAAACTGATTGTTTGGAGTTGCCGTGAGAGTTTCGTGAATGTTGCGTTCGAGATATTTCGAAATATTAGCTTCATGAGCATGAGGAAAAAATTCAGTTTGGAACTGATTGTACGCAGCAACTATCAGCGTATGAAACTCGTCGGAAGGTACTTTGAAATGGCCAAGTTGTTCGCCGTCAGCAGTTTTGTATGCTTTAAAGAAAATTAAAAGCTCTTTATTGATTTCAAAGGCTTGGTTACCTTTTACGAACAGACTCTCGCATTTGGTGCAGTTGAATTTAGCTAAACGTTTATAAAGCAGGTAACCAGCAACATACTTCATAGCACAATCTTGAAGAGTTACGTCGCAGTTGTTGTGTTCGTTCTTGGACGGAGCTTCCTCAAGACTTCAAAACTTTGTATTCTCGTTGTACGAATCAATCATCGATTTAGTCTGTTCGGGATGGTCGTTCGCTTCCGACTTTTCCACGAGCAATAGAATGGCACCGTCTTCTTCGCAATTCATTCCTGCTGGAGGTTTCTCGAGGTCGATAGTTATTACATACTGTAAATTGTGTCTGAATTGCTTAGCAGATGGATTGTCGTTATGGCCTGATCGACTGCGCAAAACTGCGAATTGATTCTCGAGCAGATCTTGATTAAGGCGCGTCGTTAGCAGGTATAAACTGCCTTTGGAACGGAGATCACTCCATAACATGAGAATCGATGTCATGCTCATGTTTAACCCCGAAAAACACCGTGGGGATTGGCCGTTCGATACGCTCCATTGATCAAGCCACAACAGCGATTCCACTAAGCAATCGTGTACTTGAGGGGATCAATCGGATAATGCGCGCTTTAGCGGATTCGGATAACTCGCGTGTCGGCTATTGAGGTAGTCGAAAATATCATTCACTCTTTACACGAAATTGGCAGTAGCGTATTACACGGATGTTGGAATTCTCCCGTGATACGTCCAGCAGTCATTGCAGCCGAAACGGATGCACCGAAAACTTGAATGGCCAATCGTACGGTCTATTCAGATTAATATGTCGGTTTGTTAATTTTGGTGCAGCTCTGCATGGATTATTTCGTTCCACGGGCGCAATTCGCGGATCGCGCTCCATGAAATAAGTGATCCTCCGATGATGAAATTATTCTTTATTATATTATTTCGGATGGATTTAATTAAGTGAGGGACATCGATATTGAAATATATTTGATGACCCGATATTTCCGTAAACGGCTGCTTTTCAGTAATGCCCAGGAGGCTGACGGCATTTCTGTTCGGGGAGCCCTGGTCACAAACCATGGAACGCACATAGAAACCGGCTTCAAAAATAGCACTGACAAGGGTTTCAATTAGCTCGTTTAATTGGGAACCGTTGACGTTGCCCTAAGAAATGTAGAAGGCGACCGGCTGCTTCCAGAAAAATTTTAAACTGCGGATCATGAACCCGAGCGCGTAATTTACGATTTTGTTTCTACGGTCAAGATGCCTAAGATCTTCGAACCCTTCGATAAGGTCTTCTATGGGGCTATACTCGAATAGTTCCTTGATAGACATTTCCTCCCACATCAGACCACACCGTCGTTCGTCGTCTGTCATTGAGTCAGATTTGATTGCGAGGAACTTGAATAGCTCACTGCTAATACCCGTTGTCAAGTTCATTTCGTTAGCCTACGTTCTGATTAAAGACACGCAGGGCAGAGCAATTTCTTTTTTCCTCAAGAATTCTTGGGCCTTGGGTGACTTGTAAAATAAACTCAAAACAAAATGCTTCTCGTCTTCACTCCACGCTGAAATTTTCATGTGATTAAGCTGCATCTTGAGCAGAAGCAATCGTTTTCCGTCCAAATAATTCGCGGCACCCAAGATCACTTGAGGAATTGTCACATGCGGAAGGGATGAGAGCATAATATTTTTGTCTCCCTCTTTGTTGCCTACGCCTAGCGCAATAGCACGGGATGAGGGGAAAAAGGGGTAGTGCGTGGGAAAGAGTATAATTAAGAAATTGACACGATATTTCGAAATTGAGGAATAATTCGACAGACTTGGTGTACGATTGACACTATGTTATTTATTATAAGATTACTAGACGGTTTGAAGCGATCAGGTCTACGATAAATGATACAAGAAAAGGTAAAGTTAGCTGACATTGGCTGTGTTTGACATTCGGTCGCTTGCGTAGATGTTTGTTGACGCTCGCGTTACAAGGGCCTTCGCTCTTGGCCTGGTGCGCTCGCTGGTAAGGCGCTCGCAGGATTTTACGCTGGTCGTGTGTATAATCGACGCATTTACTACGACGGGCACTACGCGTGGATATAAATATGAACGGCGCGCAAGGTCGATGAATTGAGTCTGATATTCAGGGAAAAATGAAGACTTCGTATGAAGGTTAATTGGAGATATTCGTTTGGCTTCTGAATTAAGACTTGATAGAAGAAGTTGATTCGATGTTGGTTGACGGAACACTGAGCTCTGAATTTGATGAAGATTTTCGGAAGACTGGGACTGAGACTTGATAGAAGAACTCGAGTCGATTGTAGTTGACGGGAGACTGACTTCAGGAAGTTTTTCTTGATATGAAAATCAGGAGGGGTTCAATAGTGGGAGATGGCACCTCAGGGAAAGTGCGGTTTTGGTAATCTAGTTTTGCAGGGATTGGACCATTGGTCGTGAAGATATCGGTTGATTAGCGTGATTGGTCGCGGTATGGTGTTCGAATACTTTACAGATTCGTTAGTCACGTGCGTGGCCTTATTCCAGGGAATCGGTTCTGACTAATATGCGTATGATGAGAAGGAGACCTTTGTCCCGTGTTTCGGTGAAAAAGCGCATGGGATATAGAGTTCGATATCTGAGACCTAAGCATTCGCATGGTTTGTGTTATGTCCTTTTATGGCGATGGTGACTTCTCATATTGAGACATTCACATACCGGACTACGCTGCGAGACCGGGTGTCTTGTTATTTAGTCGGTGTTATAAGTTCGTCGGACCCGTCTAGTCTATGTATGTCTAGTCTATGTTACGCTATGAGAAAGGTCGAGGCTTCTCTTGGTTCCCATGCGGTTGGGCCGGCGTAGGATTTTTGGAGTCTGTTGATCGAGCTGATGGTTGGTTTTTCGTTAGACCGCTCTTCTTAGAATATGCGCCTGAGATCGTGTTCTTGTTGACAGCCAATGGGATAGGAATAATCGATGACTGTGGCGGGGTGGTTATCGTGTGTATATCGCTGTGATTTGAATATGCTCGCGGAACGTACGCAAGATCCGTTCAGTGCTGATACGCGTCTTATTCTTAAGATTTATACATTAATACGCTTATGACGACAAATGAGGACATTGGGAATAACCGAGAAAAGGCACATTCGCTAGGATGTAACAGAATTGACTACTTTTTAATCGATTTTCGCGTCGAGGCCATGTGCCACACGCCAGAAAATTTCGACGCGGCCTCTCGTTACGTCGATAGCTACGAGTCGCTACCGCCGGACAGCGCAGCGATCGCGAATTCGGTCTCGATGCTTCGCACTGGGATGAAGAGTCGAAGCCAAATAAACGGCGATTGCTGAGCGCGCGCGTATGTGTGTGTGTGTGTTTGCTACGCCGACCGCGTGCAAAAAGAACAAATCCATTCTCGCACGCCGTTCGGTCGTACGCAAGCACCTTACATCTATGTGTGTATCACACAATTCACACAACTATGCGTAGCGACCATGGTACGCTTGTATTGGAAGCATGCGCTCGCTCGGCAGAAGAGCGGTGAAACTTTGTTGCATTTTACATTGTATATGCAGCCATTGAATCGATTTTTTTCGACGACGGCCACAACTAAAAGACTCAGGCATTTTCCCATACTTTTTTAATTAATTTAAACAAATAAGCTCGAGCACAATTAGCAACATCGATGCCGCTTATCGTTAACGACATCGATCCCTGCCAAAATTTCGAGCGACCGAAATTGCTCGAAACTCATTCTACAAAAGAGCGGTCAAATTTTACAATGCTCATTATGTAAACAAATGCGTTCAGCATTTTTATCTCTGCCAGGGTTCATATTTGGCAGCATTTTTGCTGGTCAGCTTCTCGAATAATCAAGATCGCTAGCCTCGCTCTACGGAAGAGCGGTGAAATTTTTCAGTCGCGCATTGTTTAAACAATGCCCTCGTATCGATTTTTGTGTCGACGGCGATTATCAGTGGAAATTTTTTTATCGTTGAACTTTCTAGCAAACGGGGTTTGCTAGAGACTCGTATGGTGGAAGGATGCTAGCATTTCCCCATTCTTTTTTAATTAATTTAAACAAATAAGCTCGAAGACTATTTGGCATCTTGATGTCGCGCATCGTCGACGAATGCGATCTCTGCTAAAATCTCGAGTCACGACCGAGATCGCTCGAGACTCACTCTGCAAAAGAGTTGTAAAATTTTACAATGCTCTTTGTTTAAACAATTGCGATCGTTTTTTTGGAAGCACTTTTAAAAAATCCTAGAAAACTTAAAAAATTTTTACAGTGCTCTTTGTTTAAACAATTGCGTTCGCCATTTATTTCTCTGCCATGGCTTATCTTCGGCAGGTTGGCTGCGGCCGACCAAATTCGCGAGCGAGCGAACGCGATCGACCGAGCCTCACTTTGCGAGAGAGTAGTGAAATTTTATAATTATTGCTAAAATAAATACGTTTAGAATTTGTTCTCTCTGCCGGGATTTATCTTCGGCAGGTTCCTCCAAGGATCGAATTTTCTAGCAATGACGATCGCAGGAGTTTCGCCCTACAGAAGAGCGGTGAAATTTTACGATCACGATATGTTTAAAGGAGTACACCGGTGGAAAATTTTCGAAAAAAACATTTTTTTTAAACATTAAAAAAATCCTTATAACCTCCAAAAATATGATGAATATTCGTTTATAGCCGAAAAAAAAAAACAGTTATAAAGTGGTTTTCGACCTATTTTTATAGAAGAGTCGCCGGCGCTGAAAAGCGTCTTCGGCGATGCCATGCCGGTAGTCGCAATTCTCAACTCTTGTAAGCCTATTATCTATTGGGAGAAATTCACCGACTAAAAATAGTTTTATTTTCGACCAAAAGGTGGCATAAGATTACGGAAACAAAACTTCTTCAGCTGTATCGTCTAATCGTTGACTTCACAGGCGTTTTTCTCCAAACCACGTTTTCGAAATCGGAACGCAGCAGAACTCGAACAATTTTCGTCCAATCGACCAATTCAATTTCTTCAATTTTTCAAAGTGCTTTTGAAGCGCTGTATCAATGTGAAAAATGGTCGCATCGAGACAAAAAATAGCATTATGAAGCTTCAAGTTTCTAGTTTCGAGATCTGTTGCCAAAACAAATGTGTGAGCTACTGTAATCGCGCAATAATAAAAAATAGCGAGAGAATTTGTTTTCCAAATTTTTGGGTTTTTTTTCAAAAGTCCACGCACGCGAGAATGTTATTGTAGTTAAATACATGTATAGGTCAGTTAGCTTGTTTATTCAGCTTCAATTTGGTTTTTTGTCTCTCTACGTCAATTTTTTGCTGAGATATCCGACTTTGAATGTAAAAACATCCTTTTGTCTTCGATCACCATTTTCTCAGCAACCAATGATTGCACGAACAGCATTGAAAACTTAAATAAATGTCTTACACGACCCATTCGTTGATTTTTTTAGAAAAAAAAACATTTTTCACCATTAATATTAATTTGAAAAAAGAAAAAAAATGACTATTTATGATTTTTCAGTAAATGTACTACTACTTTATATATTACAGTACATGTACATACTTTAACTGTATGTAATACAGTTAAAGTATGATGGTATTAATGAAAGTATATACTTAAAGTATTGATGGAAAGACTAACGTTGCCCGGTTGTTTTTCTGCTTAATGTACCCCCAATAGCCCTGTAAGTTTTCAATTTGATCCATCGAACCATTTTTTCGGTTCGTTTCATCAAAGTTTTACAAAGCAAAGGAAGAAGTGTATTGTTCTTAAACATCGTGTAATCATCATCAGAATGAAAAAAAAAACAATTTTCTTCGACTTTTTTCACAACTATGCCCTAGTTGCTTGTTAAAGTAAAAAACAAAAATTCGAAAAATTTCAATTTTTTTTTCTTCAAAGTTGTCAAACATTTTAGGAAACAATACTGACTCATTTTTACACAATGCGACCTTTGCGCCCCATAATGTCACTCATCTTCAATTGCATTTATTAAAAGATGATACCCCCAAGCTGGATTCACTAGTCGATCTGAGAACTTGTATGAGATGAATTCTCGATATTTTCTGCGAAGGTTATTGGGGTTACAAAAAAAACTTTCTTTCAAAACTGATCATTTTTTTTAAAGAAAAAACCAATTATTTCTGTAAACTAATATTTTTTTGGTAATTTTTTTGTACGTTTTGGTAAAAAAAATAATCTAAAGTTTTTCTAAACTTTAACTTTTTTAAATTTGTGTTCATGCCTGTTTTGAAAAAAAAAATGGTTTTCTGGAACCCTAATAACTTTCGTAAAAAATATCAAGAGTTAATCGCATAAATGTTCTCAGATCGACTTTTGAATACAGTTTGGGGTTATCAACTTTTAATTAATGCAATTAAACATGAGTGAAATTATAGTGCGCAAAGGCCGAATCAGGTAAAAAATGAGTCAGTATTGTTTCCTAAAATGTTTTACATAGTTAGAAGAAATATTTTTTTTTATGAAATTTTTTGAATTTTTTTTTTTCTTAAATTTAACAAGAAACTGGTGCAAATTAGTGAAAAAAGTCAAAGAAAATTGGTCTTTCCATTTTAATGATGATTTTCCATTTTAATGGTGCTAAAAACAATACACTTGTGCGTTTTATTGTTCTGTAAAACATTGATCAATCAGTCCGGAAAAACGGTTCGATGGATAAATTTGAAAATTAACAGGGCTTTAGGCTTTAGGGCTTTAGGGCTTTAACCACATTAGGGTGGAAAAAAATGCGGCAACATTAGTGTTTCCATCAACATTTGTAAGGTAGTAGTAGATTTACTGGCAAACTATAAAAACTCACTTTTTGTCCATTTTTTTTAAATTAATGTTAAGGGTGAAAAAATGTTTTTCTGAAAGATCAACGAAAGGGGCTGGTTGGAAATTTATTGAAGTTTTGAAAGCCGCCCTTTAATTCTCGTTGCAATCATTGGTTGCTGAGATATCGATGATAAAAGACAAAAGGATCTTTTTTCATTTAAAGTCGGATATCTCAGCAAAAAATTGACGTAGAGAGACAAAAAAACCAAATTAAAGCTTAATCAACAAGTTAACTGACCTATACATTCAGTTACGTGGAAAAAAATGAACTAGCCCGCGAAACCTTGAAAAAAAATAAATAAATTTGGCAATTTTTTCCTCCGCTATTCTTATGTTAGGGCGAAAACCGCAGCTCACAAAAAAAAAAAAATTGCCAAAAAATCGCGAAACAAGAAACTTGAAGCTTCGAAGGCTTTTTTTTCTCGATGCGACCATTTTTTACATAGATACAGCGCTTCAAAAAATACTCCAAAAAATGAAGAAATTTTCTGTTCCTTTAATTTTTTGGAGTAGTATATAAAAATTATGGTCGAAAACACGAACTTTTTTTCAAACTCGTTACGATTTTTTTATAAATATTTTGAAATTTCTCCCCGTACTTGACTACTATAACTAACATAATTAACGAAAATATTTCGCTCTTAGGTCCAGAATTAAATTTACGATAGTTCTACTGCGTTCCGCGGAGAGAGTATGAGGTTGAAGTTTGTATCGTTGGAACGCAACGAAAATTAATATTCGTGAATTCCTTTAATTTATTTTGGCAAACTTTGCTCACAAAAATCTTCTAATCATTTTTTAAGATGTTTATTTAGCGATCTATACTATAAGCTTAAAAAGCTTAGAAAGCTTAAAAAAAAGATTTTCTATAACAATACAAATATAAAAATAAAATGTAGGCAAGAGCTTTCGTTGCGTTCCGACGATGCAAACTTCAACACTATGGAGAAGGTTGACTGAAAACCAGTAGTGCTATAGCAACTCGTGCACCGCGATTTTCTATTCTTTTGACAAATAAACTCTTTTTACATACTTCAATATATACCTGATAAAGCCTAAAAGTTCTTTTGACCATGTATTTTCTTGGTTTCTTTTTAAAAAATCTAACAAAACGGTCGAAAAAGGGCAGTGACGGTGGCGCTCTCCTTCCTTGACGCACTGCGTCATTTTGACCTGAACGAATTTAAAATAAAATGCTGACTTTCCCAAAATAGGAAGTTTTCAATAATTTTTTACAACATTTCAACTTTAGGCTTTCCGAGTTACTATAGACTTGCCCTGTGGAAAGGTAGTGACATCTTACCGTCCGTTTTAATAAATTTAAACAAATACCTCGACCACGATTCATATACACTTTGTCCACCGCGCGCCTCACGAAGATATGGTGCTGATGTCATCAGATGACGGAGATTCAGCCCGGACAGTGGCTTATTCTCCTCGAAAAGTTTCATCGGAAATATTTTGTCCATAGTCCACCAGGGAACGGAGAAGAAACTCTGCGTTACGCTGGTTTATCTCGAAACTCAATTTTACAAAACGGCACGCAACATAACTCAACAAATTTTAATTATTTTCACCCCAAATTTTGAGTACATGTTTAAAATAACATTCCAAAGAGAAATACGTACGGGACTTTCTATGAGTTAGTTATAACATTAGTAATGACCAAATGATTGTCCTTGTTTTCTGTCGAAAATTAAGTTTTTGGTTTAATGCTCCCCAATTACACAAAAATTAATATTTTCACAATCCTCTACGTATTTCTCTCGCTATACTCGTGTAAATTAATAGAATTTTTTAAATTTTATTCTAAAACCAATTTTGCGTCAGCTATACTGCGTGCCGCAGAGCGTCTCAAATTCAACATGCCTTGCCAGAATGGCTCCAGCGTCACCTTTTGGCATAATTTTTTAATATAAATTACATTTTGGTCACTCGAAGATATGACTAATAACATCCTTGAATATCAATAGTCTCTTATTTGTCCTACAAAAAAATCGCGAAATATCACTCAATTGTGGCCGTTTACAGTCGTGTAAGCACTTACGGTAAAACGAGCGTGCGCTCTTGATTTCTGCCTATTTTGTTCAAATTTTAACCAGACATTGTTCATATCATTATGCATGTTTGAGTGAAATTTCAGAACAGTTGACTATTTAGATTGGGAGATAATGAATTTTTCAATAGCAACTTTTAACACTGCAGGGGGTCTGCATTCGCCGAAAGTCAGGTCACATAATTCGGCGTACCATTCTATTGGGTTATTCATTTTGAAAAAAGTTATGATTAGATAGCAAACTAGTGAGGGAACGAGTGAAAAAAGTTTGGATTGTATTTACTATTCAGTTTTGCTAAAGACGTTCAGTAACAACAGAATAGCTCTTGGTAAAAAATATTTGTCCCCTATAACAAGAAGACATTCTGCAACACCGTAGAACAGTATGTTCAATATGTCGAGAAAAAAGATAAGTATCGTGTTCCGAAAGATAAAAACTTTTGACGCAAAAAGGAGTATTTGCGTTATAAACATTAATATTTTATATTGCTTATGTTATTGCTTTGCGTCTCTTTATAGAGGACAAATATTTGTTACGAAAAATTACTCTGCCTAAATTTCAATGCATATCCTGCAGTGTTCAAAGTTGCAATTTTAAAACCCATTATCTCCGAATCTAAATAGTCGACTGTTCTGAAATTTCACTGAAACATGCATAATTATACGAACAATGTCTGGTTAAAATTTGAATAAAATCTATAAAAATCAAGAGTGCATGCTTGTTATACCTTAATACGTTCAACCGCTGACCATTCAATTCTGTTGGGCTAAAGGTTTGGACCCGTCGACTCCGAGTATGCGATGATGGTAGCCAGAACCATTGAGATGCAAGAAGGCCCTAGCGTCCTCGCCCTTTGTTTTGAAACGTACATACGTAAGTGAAAGGCCTTGCACAGATTGGTGGTGCGATCCATGGCAAGATATTGTTCTTCGAGGTCAGCCTTGCTGGTGCTCTCAGAGAGATTGGAGACAGCGGTGATATCCTCGCGACACCGGGACTGTATATTGTGGCCGCGACAACTGACGCGTTTTCTTATCTTCGGCAATACGTACTTGCTGCCCCGGATAAATCCGATGGTCTATCTAGATTGTAAATCCGACGCTACATTAGTTCTCGTTCTTACATGATAGCCCAGGTACCGTACCTACCATGTGTGTGCGTACGGTATCGGTACTTGCATTAGTATGGTGAGGATACAGAACCGGTTATCTTACTATTGCACAGTGTACCGGTACCATACTAGTAACACGTACATTTGCATGTAGCAATGTACTACCGTACAGGCACACGATAGGGTATTATCTCTTTCATCGGAGATGAAAGGTTTCTTGCATCGGAGCCGTTGGCTGTTTGACACATCGGCGAGCGGGAAAGAAATGCGAGGAAAGATCGTGGCAAATGACAAAGTACGTAAATTGAGGTTATGAGATTATAGCACGTAAGTACCTTGACTTCCGGTGTTTTCTCCTTCGGCTTCTCGCTGCCACTATTCCCTGATGGAAATCCGCTTATTGGAATTCGTCAGATTTTAACAAAAAATGTCAGATTTGATAATATTCCGTCAACTTTCAATGAGAAATAATATCAGAATATGTCATTTATACGACAGAATCTGTCATATTATTTCGAGATTTGACATTTTCTGTGAGAAGTTCATGATTTCTGACCGGAAATTGGAACATGCTTTACAGAATCTGTCATATTTTATCAGAAAAGTAATGTTATAATTCAGTAATTTCTGTCACAATCTTACATAATATGTCATATAATGTCGTAAAAGTTTTCCATTTTATGTGAGATTTTCGTCATTTAATGTCATTTTTTGATGGAATAAAATGGAATTCTTCAACATTCATGAAATATTATGACCGAATCTGTCGAATTATATCATTCTTTCTTATTTTTTGTGAGATTTTCGTCATTAAATGTCATTTTTTTATGGAATATAATGGAATTCTTCAACATTTATAAAATATTATGACCGAATATGTCAAATTATATCATTCTTTCTTATTTTTTGTGAGATTTTCGTCATTAAATGTCATTATTTAATGGAATGAAATGGAATTCTTTAACATTCATGAAATATTATGACCGAATCTGTCAAATTATAAAATTCTTTTTTATTTTTTGTCATATAATGACCGAACTTGTTAAGTTTTGACATTTTGCATTATAAATATATGATATATTCTGATGAATTTTGACATTTAATTATCGATTCTGATAATAAATTGTCAGAATTCGTCGATATTTGATGGAATTTACATATAATTTTCTAAATTTTAATGGAAATGCTGAAAGAAAGAAATTTGGGACTTTATATTCAATAATACTTTTATTTGGTGACACATATTTGGCAACTGTTGAGATCTTAAAAAATATTCAACATACAGAGACGCAGATAAAATACATAGATAAAAATATAATTAGTACGGTTGAATATTGTTTGCTCCTTATTGAGCCCTCTTGGAAATGGAAAACTGATTTATCATTTTTTGTTAAAAGATGACATTTTCCGACACAATGATGACAGAAAGTATCAAATTCTGTGATTTAATGACAGCTGAAATCTGTCAAAATTCAATAAAAATGTGACAACAAATTATGATAAAAATTATCGTTTTCTATCATTTTTTGACATTTTCTGTCATTTTTTTCGATGCAACAATATGTCAAAAAATGGAAAACTGATTTATCATTTTTTGTTAAAAGATGACATTTTCCGATATAAAGATGACAGAAAGTATCAAATTCTGTAATTTAATGACAGCTGAAATCTGTCAGAATTCAACAAAAATGTGACAACAAATTATGATAAAAATTATCGTTTTCTATCATTTTTTGACATTTTCTGTCATTTTTTTCGATGCAACAATATGTCAAAAAATGGAAAACTTGTTTATCATTTTTTGTTAAAAGATGACATTTTCCGACATAAAGATGACAGAAAGTATCAAACTCTGTGATTTAATGACAGCTGAAATCTGTCAGAATTCAACAAAAATGTGAAAACAAATTATGATAAAAATTATCGTTTTCTATCAATACAATATGTCAAAAAATGGAAAATTAATTTTATCATTTTTTGTTAAAAGATGACATTTTCTGACAAAAAGATGACAGAAAGTATCGAATTCTGTGATTTTATGACATTCCGTAAAGTTAACATAATATGTGAGGTTCTGTCCGATTTTCATAAATTATTTCCGACAGAATCTATCAAAATATGTACGATTCCATCAAATTATGTTAGAATCTATTCATTTTCACAGTTTCTGACATTTTTTAACAGATTTCAACATTATTTGTCGAATTCCAATAAGCGGATTTCCATCAGGGTTCCTCGATCTTCTTCGTTTAATCGGCCGCGGCGGTTTGCTTGTCGATTACTTCTTTGTCGGGCTTCGTTGTCGGGATTTCTCGTCGGTGGTGTGCCGGCGTCCTAAAGGGACGCCCCCGACCACCGGGCTTGTTTCGTTCGTCACGTCAAAAGAAAACTCACCAAATCGCGACGAAAACAAACTTCACTCTGTCACACACTATTACACATCGTTTGAAATATATTTTGAACGAATGTGCGAGGTTATAGCTCAGGCTTTCGACCTGTCAAAAATAAATTGTTCCGGAAGGAGGCGAGCGCAGCCGGCAAAAACGGATGAACTCGCTCGCTCCGGTACCTGATATTTTGAGCTTAGTTGGTACATTTTTGCTACATTTATGTAAAAATTTCACAATGCTTTTTCTCCGCCATTTGTTCATGAAAACAGGTGAAACAAAGCTTAAAATGTGTACTTTTTCACGGTTCAGAGGATGACGCTCAGAAAATTACCGAAAATGCGATGCGATGGTTAATAATTCACCATTTTTCGCAGGGTAACCGCAAGTTGTAATTCTTTTAATTGTAACGGTGGGCATCACCCCCTCGGAGCAAGTGTCCTGCATGCACACAACAAATTTCATTCCAATCGATTGTTCCGTTTGGGAGAATTCTTTTTTTCAAAATTTCAAAGCGGTTCGAGGCATGTGGCACATCGCCTTAAATTACGAATCTCTCGCCGAGCGTTCCTTAACTTGGCGTTAAGTGTCACGTTCTGTTTAATTAAAATCTGTTCGCGGCAAGATAGCTCTTTTGGTGTTTCCGGATTAACGGCGGTAGGAGTCGGTTCGCGAGCTTCGGGAACGGACGTTAGCGGTGCAGACGTTGATTGCCCGGATGTTTCGATCCATTCGAAGTTATCGTCAACCGAATCGGAGCTGGGCTTATTTATAACTGGTAAGGCGCCAGATTTTAGTTTTCGCTTACCACATTTGTCGTCATTATTTATAAAATCGGCCGGCCGAAAGCGCGCCAAACAGATGCGTCTATTCTTCAACTTCCCAGGCTCAATCTGCAACCACTCATCTCTTCCAACTCAGACGATCCAATCTTGTAAACTAGAAGAAATCACTCTATTTAGTATCACGCGCAAAGACGAAGTCAAGTACATATCCAAAAATAACTGCAAAAAGCGCTACATAAGAGTATACACACATATGCATAAATGAAAAAAGCCATGTACATACGATGTTTATTCGGTCGTTGTATTCCGGTGTACCTTTTTATTAATTAATCGATTAATTATCCAATAGGGATGGAAATTTGAGGCATTCGAAGTATTGTTTAAAAAAGAGTGAAAAAAGTATTTGCTCGTAATTGCTATATATATACGGAGAAAAAATAAAAACATTTAAAACGTTTTGCTTTTCATTAATACTTGGTATCGATACAATGCCACGGCGCTTAATATGAACGAGGACCATCACTAAAGTGTCCGCCTTTGATTTTGTTGAAACTCGTATACGAGAGAGCATTGAATATTACACTACTCCAAAAATTAAAGGAATGGAAATTTCCTCAATTTTTTAAATGTTTTCAGCGTGTAAAAAATGGTCGTATCGAGATGAAAAAAAGCATTTTGACTTTAGTTTCGTTTTTAGATAAAGAAAACGCATTCGATGACTTTAGTTTTGATTTATTTAGATTTTTAGTCTTGAAATCTTTCGGCAAACAGATTTGGGAGCGACGGTTATCACGCAATCATAAAAAAATCGCGGAAAAAACATTTTCCATTTTTTTCCGGTGTTCACGTGCTCGGGAAATTTGTTTTCAGTTAAATCAATGTATAGGTCAGTTAGCTTGTTGATTCACCTTCAATTTGGTTTTTCTGGACTCTCTACGTCAATTTTTTGCTGAGATATTCGACTTTGAATGGAAAAGGATCCTTTTATCTTTCATTATAGACATCTCAGCAACCAATTATGGCACACGGAACTAAAGGGCAGCTTTGAATACTTGAATAAATTTCCTACAGGGCCCTTTTATTGATTTTTGAGAAAAAATAATTTTCACCCTTAACATTATTTTGAAAAAAGTACAAAAATTGATATTTTATGGTTTTTCAGTAAATCTACCACTACTTTACAAATATAAATTAAAATACTAATGTTGCCATGTTTTTATCCAGTTTAATGTACCCCCAATAGCCCTGTAAATTTTCAAATTGATCCATCGACCCGTTTCCCGGACTGACTGATCGAAGTTTTACAAAACAATGAAAGGAACAAGTGCATTGTTCCTAAACATCGTGTAATCATCATCAAAATGAAAAGACCAATATTTTCGCCTTCTTTTCAACTTTGCACTAGTCACTTGTTAAATTTGAAAACAAAAATAATTTCGAAAATAATTATTATTTTTTAAACATTTCAGGAAACAAGATTGACTCACATTGGACATGGTTCGGCCTACCTAATTTTGTGGACCATAATTTCACTCATCTTTAATTGCACAAGTTAAAAGTTGATACCCCCAAGCTATATTCATTACTCGATATTAGAACATTTATGCGATTAATTCTCGATATTTTCGGCGAAGATTATTACGGCTACAGTTTTGCTCAACACTCATCTTTTGTTCGGAAAAAAAACCAAGAGTTTTTTTTCAAAATTAATCTTTTTTTTGTAGAACTTTTCAAACATTTGGTAAAAAAAATCAATCAAAAGTTTTTGTAAAGTAACTTATCTTTCTTCAATTTTCGAACATGCCTACGCAGCATCGCTCTGCTAGTGACTCTTATCGAATAGGGTTCTCTACAATTATCGGGATGAAGGAAACAAGTTGGGCGTTAGTGCCATTAAAATCGTTCCAGAAATGTGTTAGCTTTGTTTCCTCAAATGTTTTACAATTTTCCACAAAAAAATTCAATATTTTTTTTTAAAGGGTTTCTCGAATTTTCTTCTTAAATTTGACAAGTATCTAGTGACAAGTTCTGAAAAAAGTAAAAAAAATGGTCCTTTCATTCTAATGATTTAGGAACAATACACTTGTTCCTTTATTTGTTTTGTAAACCTTCGATTAATCAATGCGGAAAACGGTTCGATGGATCAATTTGAAAATTTACAGGGTTACTGGAAGTACATTCAGCTGGATAAAAACCTGGCGACATTAGTATTTTCATTCATATTCGTAAAGTAGTGGTAGATTTACTGAAAAACCATAAAACATCATGTTTTTGTACTTTTTTTCAATGTAATGTTAAAGGTGAAAATTATTTTCTCTGAAAAATGATCGAATGGGCCTTGTGAGAAATTTATTCAAGTTTTCAAAGCTGTCCTTTAATTCCGTGTGCCATCATTTGTTGCTGAGATGTCGATGCTCAAAGACAAAACATCCTTTTTCATTCGAAGCCGAATATCTCAGCAAAAAAATTGACGTAGAGAGACCAGAAAAACCAAATTGAAGCTGAATCAACAAGCCAACTGACCTATACATTGATTCAACTGAGAACAAAATCCCGAGCGCGCGGAACCATGAAAAAAAAAACAAAAACATTTGGAAAAAGTTTGTCTCGCGCTATTTCTTATGATTGCGCGATAACCATAGCTCACAACATTTTTTTTGCCAACAGATCTCAAAACTAGAAACTTGAAGCTTTAAAATACTTTTTTTTTCATCGCGATCCGACCATTTTTCACACAGATACAGCGCTTCAAAAAACACTAAAAAAATTAAGGTACTTTATGTTCCTTCAATTTTTTGGACCGGTGTATAAGACACGTATTTTCTCAGGGGGAAAACGATCCCTCAAAAGGCGTCTCACCCCTCAATATATATATTTTTTCAATTATGCTGTAGAGGATTTTTCTTCGCATCGCATTACATTGGACGAATTTTGATTTCTGTTCCATTCAGATCGATGCTTGTGGGAGAAACTGCAAAACCACCCCCTGATACGCCTTTCTTTGAGGGGTGAGTAGTAGAGCTGTAGCGGTTCTAACGCAAAGGGAGGTCACCGGGTCGAGGGGAGGTCGCCGGGCGCATGTGACGTCACAGAGGGGCCTCTGTGGAGGGGAGCCATGTGGTCCGTGGAGCGACTGGCAGGGGGGGGTCGCCGTCGATGGGTGTTGTGTGTGTGTGTGTGTGTGTGTGTGTGTGTGTGTGTGTGTGTGTGTGTGTGTGTGTCTGTGTGTGTGTGTGTGTGTGTGTGCGTGCGTGCGTGTATGTGGCAACCATATATGGGTCGGAGAATTTTCGGTAATATGAAAACGCTAGGCGCCACATGAAGGGCGACCTTTCAAGGCCCATTATTCCTGACATGCAGCTGGTTCCATTCCAAAAGATAATGTCAATTGCATCCGCCTCGTCTCTAAGCTCGCCGATACTCGAGACAGATCCTGACAGGTTCCTTGGAAAAACTATAATCTTTAGGGATCAAAGGGACCGCGGATGGACCACTTGAGCGCAGCTCTTGAAAAGTCGAGGTCTCCATTCCGAAAGATAATGTCAAGATGTTTGCATGCGTGTCCACTCCTGTCACGAGTCTCGCCGACAATTTAGACAGGTCTCGACGAGTCAGGATTTCTTGGAAAAACTATAAACTTTAGGGATCAAGGGCCATTGGCGCCGATGGCCCACTTGAGCTGCAGGACCCATAAAATCTTTTGACCCGAGGCATCCCGACTTCCCGTTTTTGTCTCATGTTCCTCGAGCAATCTACGCGTTATCGAAAAACTCTGTTTTTTCCCGAGAGAGGGCCGATCTTTTTTTCTCGAAGGCCTTTTTAATGATCCGCTCCGCTCAAATCTGGCCGCACTTTGCATGAAGCAGTCAGTCTGTTAACATCGTGAAAGTTTTTTCGCACTCGTGAACATGGAGCAAATCTTGCATGACCAAGCCGTGCTTTTATGCTCGTTCGAATATTTTTCCGCGTGGGAGCAACGATGCGTCGAGTTCCTCGAAGGGCTGGAAACGCAAAGCCGGATTAAGCGTCCGCGATTATTAATTGGACATCAACAGTCACTAATAGCTCAAATAGCGCGTCTGGAAGGAATGAGGAATTGTGTGCGAAGTCGTTTCATACACGCGGGCGCAGGACATGGTGATCACCAGTTAATCTGGCGAGAGATTGCAACATCCTTTGAGAGTCGGATTTTGACCGGTTCCATCATCAATCGCAACCACATCGAGCCGAAACACTTTCTAACTGATGCTCGCGTACTAGTGCTTCAACATGTGCAAAATATCATCGACAAGCAGAACAGCATTAAAATTAATACAGTGTTTAATGGTGAATTCGCGAGTGGTGACAAACATGCGAATAAAAGTATCAACACGCGAAACTGTGAACTATTTAGCACAAGCAATTTGGGTGAGTGGTATGAAGAGCGTGTTATTGGGCCCACTTCAACCTTACTCGATGAATTTCAAGAACGTGATAGTGGCTGGGCTCTGCAGAAAATACTTAACCTCACGATAAATGTGAATAAGTATAATCCGATGCGTGCCTCGTGCTCTATATCATTGCCGCGGGAAATAATGTTGAAGAAGGCTGTGGTTAACGTCAAATTCAAAGATAACGCATGTTTCGTATGGGCAGTTGTCGCTGCTCTATACCCAGCCAAACGGGACAGTGACCGTCCATCTTCTTACCCTCATTATTCGACAGTACTGAATCTGAAGGATATCGAATTCCCGGTGACGATACATCAAATTTAAAAAATTGGAGCTCATAACAATGTATTGATCAACGTGTATACCACCACCACCAAAAAGGACATTGTTCCAATACGCATAACTCAACACAAGAAGGAAAAGCACATCAATTTGCTGTATATGCAAGACAACGAGGACAACAATGTGGGGCACTTCGTATGGATCAAGAACCTGTCGAGGCTCATGAGGGCACAACTGACCAAAATGGAGCATAAAAAATACATATGCGATCGGTATGTAGTTACCATTATATATATATATATATATATATATAGGTAATTATATATGCTAGACGAATTAAACAAAACAATCATTTTTTTTGCAGGTGTTTGGACTACTTCGGATCAGAAGAAAAAGTGCGATACCATGAGATCGATTGTGGAGCAGTAAATGACTGGGCGATCAGACTACCAGACGACATCAATAAGCGGCTCCAGTTCAGCAACTTTAGGCGGAAAGAGCGTCATACTTTCATTGTCTACGCTGATTTAGAGTGTGTGTTGGCAAAGACCGATGGAGAGAACCTAGCGAAAGATATGTATCAACACCATGAAGTGTTTAGTATCGGATAGTATGTGTGTTGTTCATATAACGATTCATTATCTTCGTATCACTCACACCGCAGTCCTGATTGCGTATCATGGTTTGTCGAAGAACTAAAAAATCTAGCACTGCGGATAAAAGAAACTTTCTGTGATAATGTACCAATGGTGTATTTAACACCGAGTGAGTGGGCTAGTTTTCGAGCAGCGATTCAATGTCCCATATGTGAGAAACCATTTGCGCAGGAAGATGTACGCGTTCGAGATCATTGCCATCTGACTAGGCGCTATAGAGGCCCCGCCCATTCCAACTGCAACCTAAATTACAAACAGTCATTTTTCATTCCAGTAGTTTTCTACAATTTATCCGGTTATGATGTACATTTTATAATCAAGGAAGTAGCCACAGCGTTCGAAGGAAGAACCGATGTGCTTCCAATCACAAAGGAGAAATACATCGCCTTCACGAAGCATGTTGAAATTACAGACGATTCAAAACACAAGATCCAATTGCGCTTTATCGACTCATACAAATTCCTCAACACGAGTCTCGACAAATTAGCCTCATTTTTGACCGAGGACAAACTAATAATTTTAGGCACACAATTCCCAACTCTCTCGACAGACGATTTCAATTTGCTGACGCGAAAAGGGGTCTTCCCTTATAAATATATTGATGACGTGATGAAGCTACATGACACTTGCCTACCACCACGTGACGCATTTTACAGTTCCCTGACAGATGCTACATTATATGAGAGCGAGTACGCACATGCTGAGAAAGTTTGGGAGCGGTTCTCCATTCGAACGCTGGGTAACTATAGCGATTTGTATCTGAAGACAGATGTCTTGTTATTAGCCGATATTTTCGAAAACTTTCGAAATACATGCGTTGAGAGCTATGGCCTAGATCCCGCGTATTACTACACATTGCCGGGGTATACCTGGGATGCAATGTTGAAACACTCGAATGTCAAGTTTGAATTACTCACTGACATCGACATGGTTTTATTCGTTGAGCGGGGTATACGCGGTGGTCTGAGTCAATGCTCGAACCGATATGCACACGCTAATAACAAGTACGTGGAGTCGTTTGATCCATCGAAAGCATCATCATACTTGATGTATTTTGATGTCAATAATTTCTATGGATGGGCAATGTGCCAACCCTTGCCATATGCAGATCTTCGATGGGTTGACGACGTGTCCCATTTTGATCCATCATGCATCGCGCTAGACTCACCTATAGGCTACATCCTTGAAGTCGACTTGGAATATTTCCAATCTCTACATGATGCGCACAAAGACCTGCCGTTTTGTCCAATACATGAAAAACCGCCGGGTAAGCGGGAAGAAAAGCTGTTAGCAACTGTTTGCGATAAAAAACGCTACATCATACACAACCGGAATTTACAACAGTGCTTACGCCTCACGAAAATCCATAGAGTTCTACAGTTTACACAATCCCCATGGCTGCGTTCGTATATTGAGTTGAATACCCAGTTTCGAACGCTTGCCAAGAACGATTTCGAAAAGAATTTATTCAAGTTAATGAATAATGAGTTCTTTGGCAAAACGATGAAGAATGTGCGCAATCATGTAGATGTAAAGCTTGTAACAACATGGGAGGGCAGATATGGCGCAGAGGCAATGATTGCGAAGCCAAACATCCACAGCCGAAGAATTTTTTCGGAAAACCTTGTTACCGTGGAATTGCGCAATCTCGAGGTGAAATTCAACAAGCCGATATATGTGGGTATGTGCATACTCGATATATCCAAAACGTGCTTGTATGGATTTCATCACGAGTATATGGTACCTCTCTATCAAGATAAATGTAATGTCATGCATACCGATACGAATAGTCTCATATATGACATTGAGAGCGATGATATATATGCCGTCATGAAGCGCGACATTTCACAATTCGATAGAAGCGATTATTCGGCGGACGATAGGTATGGTATACCGCTCGTCAACAAGAAGGTGCTCGGTCTCATGAACGATGAATGTAATGGAGCAATTATAACCGAATTTATTGGACTTTGATCGAAAATGTACGCGACACGTGTCGAGGGTAAGAAAGACACGAAAAAAGTTAAAGGTGTCAAGAGTAGCGTTGTGGCTAGGACAATCACGATTGACGATTATGCTCGATGCTTGAGGGAAGAAGTTGAAATGGAGCGTAGTCAAACGTGCATTCGATCAAAGTTGCATAAGGTCTACACCATTCGCGGGAGGAAAATTGCTCTGAGTCCTCATGATGATAAGCGGTATATCATACCTGGAACCTCTGATACCCTACCATGGGGGCATTATAGAATACAGTCGTAAAAAGTTTTGTAATTTTTTTTTTTTCTACAACCACTATGTAAAATTTTGTACATTATTGTGAATACCGATGTGTAAAACTCGTGAAAATTACGTATATATTTTGTTCACTCGATGTTAAAATTATGTTTGTTGTTGCAAATATTTAATCGTATAAGAATGGATTTATTATTTTCTGTAAATAAAGAAACGGACATTTTATAATCCCATGTGTTTGTTCACTCTATCCATCTCCTCGTACCCATGTTCCACGAAAAAACATGCATAGGTGTTCAAAGAGTTTCAAGTGACTTTCGAAGGCATTCAAGAGATCTTTGACGATATTCATAATACGTTTGAAGACATCGATGAGGGGTTCGACGACGTTTTAGAGACTTTCACAGACATTCACGAAGGGTTTAAAGACGTTCAAAATACTTTCGAATACGTTCAAGAGACCTTCGACGACATTCATAATACGTTTGAAGACATTTGTGAGGGGTTCGAAAACGCGTGAGAGACTTTCAAAGATATTCACGAGGGTCTCGAAGACGTTCAAGAGACTTTTGATGACATTCATAATACGTTTGATGACGCTTAAGAGACTTTCAAAGACATTCACGAGAGGTGCGAAGACATTCAGAGAGACTTTCGAAGACATTCAAGAGATCTTTGACGATATTCATAATACGTTTGAAGACATTGATAAGTGGTTCAACGACGTTTTCGAGACTTTCACAGACATTCACGAGGGGTTTGAAGACGTTCAAAATACTTTCGAATACGTTTTAAAGACCACAACATTCATAATACGTTTGAAGACATTCATGAGGGGTTCGGAGATGCTTAAGAGACTTTCAAAGACATTCACGAGAGGTGCGAAGACATTCAGAGAGAATTTCGAAGACATTCAAGAGATCTTTGACAATATTCATAATACGTTTGTAGACATCGATGAGGGGGTCAACGGCGTTTCAGAGACTTTCAAAGACATTCGCGAGAGGGTGAATCCCCTTTTGCGATGAATATTCTGGCGAATCCCAAATAAACCCAAACAATGCCATCAAAACTCAAACGTCATGAAAGTCTTTGGTTTATGGATGTCGTCGAAAGTCGTATTATCTCAAACGTCACCGAAGACTTTCATGATGTTTGAGTTTTTCTGGCATTGTTTGGGTTTGTTTGGGATTCGCCCAAACATACATCCCAAAAGGGGATTCACCCTCTCGCGAATGTCTTTGAAAGTCTCTTAAGCGTCTTGCAACCCCTCATGAATGTTTGAAAAAAGGATTATGAATGTCGTCGAAAGTCTCTTGAACGTTTTCGAGCCCCATGTGAATGTCTTTGAAAGTCTCTGCAACGCCGTTGAACCCCTCATCGATGTCTTCAAACGTATTATAAATATCGTCAAAGATCTCTTGAATGTCTTCGAAAGTCTCTCTGAATGTCTTCGCACCTCTCGTGAAAGTCTTTGAAAGTCTCTTAAGTGTCTTCAAACGTATTATGAATGTCATCAAAAGTCGCGAATGTATTCGAAAGTTTCTTGAACGTCTTCAAACCCCTCGTGAATGTCTTTGAAAGTCTCTTACGCGTCTCCGAACCTCTCATGAATGTCTTCAAACGTATTATGAATATTGTGGAAAGTCTTTAAAACGTATTCGAAAGTATTTTGAACGTCTTCAAACCCCTCGTGAATGTCTGTGAAAGTCTCGAAAACGTCGTTGAACCAAAATCGTCATTGAACGAAAATGTCCGTTTCTTTATTTACAGAAAATAATAAATCCATTCGTACACGATTAAATATTTACAACAACAAACATAATTTTAACATCGAGTAAACAACATATATACATAATTTTCACGAGTTTTACACATCGATATTCACAAAAATGTACAAAATTTTACATCATCGTTGTAGAAATAAAAAATTACAAAACTTTTTACGACTGTATTCTATAATGCCCCCATGGTAGAGTATCAGAGGTCCCAGGTATGATAGACCGCATATCATCATGAGGACGCAGAGCAATTTCCGTCTCGCGAATGGTGTAGACCTTATGCAAATTTGATCGAATGCACGTTTGACTACGCTCCATTTCAACTTCTTCCCTCAAGCATCGAGCATAATCGTCAAACGTGATTGTCCTAGCCACAACGCTACTCTTGACACCTTTAACTTTTTTCGTGTCTTTCTTACCCTCGACACGTGTCGCGTACATTTTCGATCGAAGTCCAATAAATTCGGTCATAATTGCTCCATTACATTCATCCTTCATGAGACCGAGCACCTTCTTGTTGACGAGCGGTATACCATACCTATTGTCCGCGGAATAATCGCTTGTATCGAATTTTGTAATGTCGCGCTTCATGTCGGCATATATATCATCGCTCTCAATGTCATATATGAGACTATCCGTATCGGTAAACATGACTTTACATTTATCTTGATAGAAAGGTACCATATACTCGTGATGAAATCCATACAAGCACGTTTTGGATATATCGAGTATGCACATACCCACATATATCGGCTTGTTGAATTTCACCTCGAGATTGCGCAATTCCACGGCAACGAAGTTTTCCGAAAAAACACTTCGGCTGTGGAAGTTTGGCTTCGCAATCATTGCCTCTGCGCCATATCTACCCTCCCATTTTGTTACAAGCTTTACATCTACATGATTGCGCACATTCTCCATCGTTTTGCCAAAGACCGCATTATTCATTAACTTGAATAAATTCTTTTCGAAATCGTTTTTGGCAAGCGTCCGAAACTGGGTATTCAACTCAATATACGAACGCAGCCATGGGGATTGTGTAAACTGTAGGACTCTATGGATTTTCGTGAGGTGAAGCCCATAGCGTAAGCACTATTGTAAATTCCGGTAGTGTATAATGTAGCGTTTTTTTATCGCAAACAGTTGCTAACAGCTTTTCTTCCCGCTTACCCGGCGGTTTTTCATGTATTGGACAAAACGGCAGGTCTTTGTGCGCATCATGTAGAGATTGGGGATATTCCAAGTCGACTTCAAGGGTGTAGCCTATAGGTGAGTCTAGCGCGATGCATGATGGATCAAAATGGGACACCCATCGAAAATCTGCATATGGCAAGGGTTGGCACATTGCCCATCCATAGAAATTATTGACATCAAAATACATCAAGTATGATGATGCTTTCGATGGATCAAACGACTCCATGTACTTGTTATTAGCGTGTGCATATCGGTTCGAGCATTGACTCAGACCACCGCGTATATCCCGCTCAACGAATAAAACCATGTCGATGTCAGTTGGTAATTCAAACTTGACATTCGAGTGTTTTAACATTGCATCCCAGGTATACCCCGGCAATGTGTAGTAATACGCGGAATCTAGGCCATAGCTCTGAACGCATGTATTTCGAAAGTTTTCGAAAATATCGGCTAATGACAAGACATCGGTCTTCAGATACAAATCGCTATAGTCATGCAGCGTTCGAATGGAGAACCGCTCCCAAACTTTCTCAGCATGTGCGTACTCGCTCTCACATACTGTAGCATCTATCAGGGAACTGTAAAATGCGTCACGTGGTGGTAGGCAAGTGTCATGTAGCTTCGTCACGTCATCAATATATTCATAATGGAAGACCCCTTTTCGCGTCAGCAAATTGAAGTCGTCTGTCGAGAGAGTTGGGAATCGTGTGCGTAAAATTTTTAGTTTGACCTCGGTCAAAAATGAGGCTAATTTGTCGAGACTCGTGTTGAGGAATTTGAATGAGTCGATAAAAGTCGATAAAGCGCAATTGGATATTGTGTTTTGAATCGTCTGTAATTTCAACATGCTTCGTGAAGGAGATGTATTTCACCTTTGTGATTGGAAGCACATCGGTTCTTCCTTCGAACGCTGTGGCTACTTCCTTGATTATAAAATGTGCATCATAACCGGATAAATTGTGGAAAACTACTGGAATGAAAAATGACTGCTTGTAATGTAGGTTGCAGTTGGAATGGGCGGGGCCTCTATAGCGCCTAGTCAGATGGCAATGATCTCGAACGCGTACATCTTCCTGCGCATATGGTTTCTCACATATGGGACATTGAATCGCTGCTCGAAAACTAGCCCACTCACTCGGTGTTAAATACACCATTGGTACATTATCACAGAAAGTTTCTTTTATCCGCAGTGCTAGATTTTTTAGTTCTTCGACAAACCATGATACGCAATCAGGACTGCGGTGTGAGTGATACGAAGATAATGAATCGTCATATGAACAACACACATACTATCCGATACTAAACACTTCATGGTGTTGATACATATCGTTCGCTAGGTTCTCTCCATCGGTCTTTGCCAACACACACTCTAAATCAGCGTACACAATGAAGGGATGACGCCCTTTCCGGCTAAAGTTTCTGAACTGGAGCCGCTTATTGATGTCGTCTGGTAGTCTGATCGCACAGTCATTTAATGCTCCAGAATCGATCTCATGGGATCGCAATTTTTCCTCTGATCCGAAGTAGTCCAAACACCTGCAAAAAAAATGATTGTTTTGTTTAATTCGTCTAGCATATATAATTACCTATATATATATATATATATATATATATATATAATGATAACTACATACCGATCGCATATGTATTTTTTATGCCCCATTTTGGTCAGTTGTGCCCTCATGAGTCTCGACAGGTTCTTGATCCATACGAAGTGCCCCACATTGTTGTCCTCGTTGCCTTGCATATACAGTAAAATTGATGTGCTTTTCCTTCTTGTATTGAGTTATGCGTATTGGAACAATGTCCTTTTTGGTGGTGGTGGTATACACGTTGATCGATACATTGTTATGAGCTTCAAATTTTTTAATTTGATGTATCGTCACCGG
>OZ023314.1:61527090-61654671 GCA_964007375.1 Ophion obscuratus
TTAAGGCAACAATGGAAGCTCAGCTTGGGACACGTCTTAGGAACATTTTTGCATCCATTATAGGCACATCTGCTAGATGATGGCATCGTTAACAATGTTGGAACTCACAAACCATTTTAAACAGCCAATTTTCCGTGGGCAAAGAGTCTAACAGAAAAGCGTGAAATACACGAATACACGATTAATTAACTAGTTAGATTGATATTCTGTATTAACAATCACGAATACGTCGGAGGTCTGTCAAATTTCTGACAGATGTAAGCAAAGTAGCAACAGAATTCTGTACCGCGTAGCACGTTCCTTGGAAGAAATCGCTGAGAGCATAGAACGTAAAAAGAGATGGAAAGGGTGAGATGGAAAGGAGCGAGAAAGTAGGAACGAAAACAGATCGATTTAAAGCCGGGGTACCCCGGTGTAACGAGCACGTGCCTTAGACCGCTCGACCGTCGCTGCTGTTAACATTGGAATCTGTAGAAGAGCGAGCGAGACTCGAAATCACCTCAACCGTGGTTGGCTCGATCATAGGAAGAGGTGGAGCTGGGTTGAGCCAAGCGCTCCTGCGGATGTGTCCGTGCACATCGATACAGGCAGCGCTTTAGGTGGTTGGGAGAGTAACTACGAAATCCCCCCAAGAAATCTTGCCAAATCGCCCCATAAGACCTGTTGTTCCATGTAATATTTGGTCTTTGGTCAAACGTAGACGACAAAATGTGCCTGTACGCTCATATGTCGATTTTTTTGAGGTACTTGCAGCCAAGACACATGTAATAAAATCTGTCGCTTGCATTCGTTGAATCTTTGTAATCAATAAGTCACCTTGAATTGGAAAGCTCACCGCAGAAATAAGTAACACATTTATCAATAAAGTCGCGAAAAACCGTAGTACTCGGAGAGCAAGACTTCTCTTGACGTAACAGCAGCCATCTTGCTCGAGGCGTGATAACGCCGGATACCCGAGCAAATTTGATTCGTCTATCGGGTATTTTCAATGCGAATTAAAAATATGATTGTGTGAAGCCGTACATTTTTAATGCATTATAAAATGCCTTTCGTCTATATTTACTGAAAGTTGTTTTATGTATAGCGCATCTATATATAAATTTAGCATGGAAGAACTGTCGTATAAAATGAACGTTCCTGTTTATATCTGCAAATATTGTGAAAATTGGGAAAGGAAAAAATAACATAACGATCGATAAAATATGTTTTGACTTCGGACAGATTCGACATTGGACATTGAGGTTAACCTCAACGCGACGTTGAGGTTAACAGGTAAACAGGTTGTTTGCAATCGCAATTTCATCGGTTCATTTTCTAATTCTGGTCCGACAGAATCTACCTTTGTCTCTAAACTGGACTTCAGTTACAATCCCGTTACTCTCTTGATAAACTTCTACAGTATTTTCATTCTCCATGTTTACCGGCTACAACAAAATAATAAGCCGGACGCGTGGGACCGATGGCAGCCATCGGAAATGCGAGGATGCTAAACGTCGACGATATGGCGTACTACTGAAGTCGAGTAGTAGATTATAACGTTCTTTTCCATATTAAAAAAATAATACGTAGCTCGAAATTCAATACTTAAAAAATATTTCTCGAAAAATATGCCATATACACATGTCTAAAACGTGGCTGTATTATGGTGCAAAAGAGACTCTCAGTTTAGTAGCGTGGTCATCACCGTACCTCCTTAATGTGTAATTTCCCTCATTAGTTTTAACTTTTTTTCAAAAACCGTAATCGCACGAAAAATTCACACAAGCATTCGCCAAATATAAAAGGTTTTGCGCAGAGGAATTGATCTGACAAAACTTTTTAATTATCCCATACTTAAACACAACCGATGATCTCATAAACGTTTCAATTTAAACACAATTAACCGCAAACGCTTAGAGACACAAATTTTCTAATTTAACATTTGTCAACTGCAAACGATTTCAGAAACGTTGTAATTACCATTCAAGCAACCAGAAAAGATAAAAATTAGAGGTAATTCAAAAAATCAAAACTCTCTTGTTAAGTTCACCGAACTTGGGATTGTACTTTTTCTTTCAAAATAGAAAATTCACAAACATCTCAATTGAAATTGTTCTTCAAACACAACTGACTTCACGTCGAGAGACTAATCTCACAACCGTTTCAATTGAACGTATGCCCGTATGACTAATAATTGATGACGAATCATTCATTGTTCGATTGCCAGTATCAGGCTGCTGGCAATTTTACCTGTTGTTTCAAAAACGATCATTCATAAATGTTCAAAATAGAGTATTCTTCAACAGTTTGACGACGATTAAGGTCTCCGTTGCAAATAAATAACGTAAAAATGTATTCTTTGGTGCTGACTGGTTTGGGTAATATGACCGGTTATGAAGTATTTTGTCCGCATATGTTTGCACCTTTTATTTCGGTAACGATAATTTTGAAAAACTTTTAATTGGTCTGACAATTACCCGAAAACGGCCAACGATCACAGCAAAATAATGCAAGAAGTCCAAGTCGAGTCCGTAACTAACAGGTTACGTTTATGTCTCATTTTCACCCACCTCAAAAACGCGGTCTCACAAATCAAGGCATCATTTTTCAATTAAGGCATCTCACAAACGTTTTCGTTGTTCTCACAATCAATCAACCACGAGCAACTCACGAACGATAAACCCGGAAAAATTCAAACCAGCAAAGTCGAAAGGCTAAGTTCACACAACTCTGAAATACCATTTTGTCGCATGTTTCCAAAAAAATTTGCATGGAGACGTAGTCTGTATATCTCGTACCGTCAATAAGGGAGGTTCTTCTTGATACCCTTGATGATAATGCAACTCAACAGTCACTTTAGAGGGGCCACCGTTACACTTCTCCAATCGTACGAGCACCGATCACGTATGTAGCCACCCGTTGATGAAAATTAGGATTTTAGTCCTATGGCACGATTCCTCCAGTTTCATAAACCTCCGAATAAAATCTCCGAACTCTACACGACGGACCGTCGACAATCGAGAGATAATCAGCTAATGCGAACCACCTTGACGATTTACAACGAAAACGAATATTTTTATAGATATCTCTTACTTTTTTGAAAACTGAAAAACAAACTAATTGTTTTCGCCAGCCAAATAAAACATCGACCGAGTCACGCAGCCTCGCTTCTCCTCATTTACGTTGGTTCTCAGGGATCTTGGGCTCGAGGAGTACGGGAGAAAAGAGGTGTCCCTTACACTCAGAGACATATTGCCGATAAATCCGAAACAGTACGACAAGCACAGGGCACCGAAGTTCCTCGGCCAACCGACCATCGTGTATTTTCACGTTACGGTGTTAAGCATTGACTCCATAAACGAAGAATCTATGGTATGTATTATAATAATAATCATAACAATAATGTAAAAAGTCATGATAATAGGAATAATATTAAATCGAATTTTTCGTTTGGAATCGAGGAGGTGTAATCCCACTACCCCAATTAAATTCACAATAGGATCTTTTGTACTTGCGGTCGGTAACTTAGCAATTTACAATAACTTCGGAGCAGAATCTGCCGACTGGTATGAGTACAAGTTTCCTTCGGTTGTCACCAGATCGCACTGAAAGCGAATGTGCGATTATTTTTTTTTTGAGAGTTTGGTAAGTACCGTTGCCAGATAGAGCTGAACGGTTAATATTGTAGTTATTCCGAAACCCGCCCTCCTCAATGAATGTCAAGGAGCGTGGCCACTATGTGGCGTGGAATCGATAACTTAAGTTTAGAGCAAATCTGGCTCTTTTCAAGGAAGCTCAGGGAATATGGGCACAATGTAGCGGTGAAGGGTGATTATATCAATCCAGTCCGTTTTACGGAAGTTCGATGAGTAGGGCTACCCGGCGGCGCGGAACAGCTAATTTTGAGGTTACAACAGTAGGGTAATGGTGATTGTGACTTAACCCACAATTCATACTACCGACCGAATTAATCAAGACACATTCCATTGGTTCATTGCCGAGCCAAGTCATGTTCGGGTGGCCGGGTAGGTTTATCGTGAGAACCCGCAGCATCACCGACTATCGATGGGCGGTTTCTACTTACAGACCGATAGGTTCCGTTGCTTACCGGCAAATGATAGTAAGTTCTTCTCCACAACTTTCGCCAACTGATGAAGGAAAGAATACAGGTCCAACTCCTAGCAAGACCGCGCAATGACCGACAAAGAGTGAAAGTGCTTTCTACCAAAAGGCGGGCCTTTCTACTAAAAGGCCCATGGAAATACTAGTGGCGGAAGAATGGGGAGGAGGGGGATCAGGATTTTTCAGAAATTGTTAATCGATTCTGAGAAATTGTTCGAACAAAAAATTTGTAATGACGACGGGTGGTGATCGATCGGATGCTCGCCGCAGCTTGACAAAGGGACCTCTCGTCCCCACCCCTACTTTCGCGGTGCGGCTGCGTTGTGTTGTACAATAACATTGACGTTCAAACCTGTCGCCGGATGTCAAAAAGGGTGTTTGAACATTGAGGTGCTGAATGATTTATGAGGTGCTGTTAATATTTCTGACAATGTGTTTATAACGTGTTAGAACGTGACGGCGGCTATCAAAAGATGAGGCATTTTGTTTCAACATTAAGGTGTTGAATGACGGGTGCCAATTCTCGGGAGACCGTTTTTTTTTTTTAATTTACCTGAACAGGTTCACTTGCTGCAGTGAAGATGGTAGCAACTAAGGATTTTAAACGAGAATCCCCCCTCCTCCCCAGCCCTATCACAGGTAAGTAGCGGCTGGACCACCAGGAGGAGTGGGGGGGCTTACTACTATCGGTTAGTAAGAGAACCCTAGAGTAGTGAAGCTATGCCGGTTCCCCCCATGTAGGAATCTACATTACCGACGGTCGGTAAGGTAGATTCCAGCAAGTCCCCAGGAATTTACCGACGGCAGATTCTGACCCAAACATAGTACCTGTGGGAATCTGCCTTACCGACGGTAAATTCTGACCCAAACATGGTTCCTGCGGGAATCTACCTTACCGACATACCGACAGGAAATCGGCGGGAAATTCAAAACACCTTTTGGCGGGAAATTCAAAAGACCGGGGGGGGGGGAATATCTTTTGGCGGGAAATTCAAAAGACCTTTCGGCGGTTGATTCAAAGCGCGGATACTTTTCAGCGGGAAGTTCGAGAAAAACGACGCTCTTGGCGGGGGGGGGGGGGAAATTGAAAAAACCGCGCGCGGAGACCTTTTGGCGGGAAATTCAAAAGAGGGGGGAGACCTTTTTCGGCGGGAAATTCAAAAGGGGGGACACCTTTCGGCGGTTGATTCAAAGCGGATACTTTTCAGCGGGAAGTTCGAAAAAAAACCTCTTGGCGGGAAATTCAAAAGTGGGGGCCTTTTTCGGCGGGAAATTCAAAAGCGGAGACCTTTCGGCGGGAAATTCAAAAGCGCGGAGACCTTTCGACGGTTGATTCAACGCGCGCGCGGATACTTTTCAGCGGGAAGTTCGAGAAAAAAAAACCGCTTGGCGGGAAATTGAAAGACCGCGCGAGCGCGAAAGTTTCAAAAGCCGGCGGGAAATTCAAACGGGGAGACCTTTCGGTGCGCGAAAATTCAAACGGGGAGACCTTTCGGCGCGGGAAATTCAAACGCGCGCGGTCCGTGATACCGGCGATCAGGATACTTAGCAATCAGGATACCGGCGATCAGGATACCGGCGATCAGGATACTTGACAATCGGGATTGCTGTGACACTCAAGCTTGAGATGTTTATTTAGAATTCAAGATACATTGTTTACATTGTCTTTTGAGTGGCAAAATTTTGTCCGCGTGTTCGCGGCATCGTTGACACTCGCCGACTTCGGGGTCATTTTTTAGGAATTCGGGTAATTTGTCCCAGGCGAGATCGACGCTGTGTGCAGCGAAGGTGACGATGAATTCCTTGGGTAGCTGGGCGATGTCGATGGGTTCCATGGCAGAGAGGGATCCAACTTGATGAAACAGTTTGAGCGATCGTCCAACGGACGGGACGCTCTCTCGAAGAAACTTCCTCAACAACAGGACATTTCGAAGTGCGCAATTGGGTGAATCGTGGTAAGGGCAGAATGCCGCCACTTTGTTGGCTCTCCTCAGCGAGGGACACGCCACGACGTCTCGTGCATCGAATCCGAAACGTTCGAGCCACTGCTGCTTCTGCTGTCCCTTCACGTAGATGGCGCTGGCGTTGTGCAGAACCGATCGGAGCACGTTCTCCACCTCGCAGTAGGGTACTTCTCCCGTGCTCCAGTCGAGATGATGGTAGTTGCGTTCGAGCCAGGAATTGATGCTTTTGTACCTGGCCGGAAGATCGTACCATGGGATCGGTGGTTTGAAGAGGAAAATCAGCGGCTACACGTCCGCATTGAGCGGAGTCACTGCCAGTTCTTTGAGTACAAACTCGTCCCGCTGGAAGCCCTGTGTATCCACCACGTACTCCATTGCGATTAATGATGACGATGAACGCTTGACTCGAGCCGCATTTATAGGCGGATTCTTCATCCCCTCTACTCTAGAGGCGTTTCCTCACATCCCCACTTATGGGATTGTAGTCTACGATGCGATCGTGCAAGATCAGGCAGTAGGCTGTAGTTCCCGCGGGAAAATTGGATTGAGCCTCTAGTTCGATACGAACGTCAACCGGTGCCTGCTTGAGGGCGTCGTTCTGTCTCGAGCAGTCAATCACAATGAGTGGAGCATGCGCGATGAAGTCTGTCTTTGTCAGCACGGGTTCCGCCTCCTTGGCGTAGTACGCAGTCTGGAAGCTGGCATACATCTCGTACAACTGAGCGTACTGGTTGCGCGACACGTCAAGGTTGAGGTTACCGTAAGGGTAGCACTGCGAATTGAGGAACAGTTTCACATTGGTTATTGCGCAGTGATCGAAGCGGCTAGCGTTTGCCGTTCGAACGCCTCGTCGATTCGTTTGCAGCGCGAGAATGACGAAGCGCGGTTTCTCCAGCTGATTCGACGTCTTGACCGTCCAAACGTGTTTCGTCGTGATTGGGAGCATGGGGTATTCGTACAACTCCCACATGCGAAACGACATAGTGATGTCCTTCTCAATGTGACTGAGCAGACGTATCTTGTGCTTAGTTGACAGCATCACGTAAGGCATCAGCCACTCTATTTTAGCGATCTCAATCTTGAATTCCTCGGTGGCGCCATTCTCGAGGGCTGTTTGAATAA
This sequence comes from Ophion obscuratus, assembly GCA_964007375.1. Lineage (NCBI taxonomy): Eukaryota > Metazoa > Arthropoda > Insecta > Hymenoptera > Ichneumonidae > Ophion > Ophion obscuratus. Next base: position 61,534,278 of record OZ023314.1, read on the forward strand.
CTGCATTCGTGTCGTTCCTCGATCGCGTGAGAATCAGCTCGTGCTTCGTGTTGATGACGATCTTGCGATAGTCCTCGGCGAAGCCGAGAATCATGGCGAGCGGTATGCACACATCGAAGTATCCCCTGTCGTCCGTCAGTTGCTTTGGCTCTTCGAACCAGCCAGAGTTTTCAACGCTGAACATCTGACCGGGGCTCAGTGATGCGTAGCCCTTCATGAGACTCGTCAGACCAACGTTCTTGCTTGTAGCGAATTTCCTCAAACAGATGCAAGATGGCGTTGTTAACGAACTGTGTCGCCGTGACGGCATTTCCGTTCGTTCTGCTGAGTCTACCGCAGACGTGTAGGGAGCTTCGCGCCGGTAGAACGCACAGGTCCTGATGCTGAATGGATATGCGAATCTCATCGCTGTTGGCGAAACTCGATGAAGTATAGGGTTGATGCGCGTGAATCTCGTAATGCGTTACGGACTCGTCGAAAACGACGGGCGAGTGCACCTTCAAGGCCTCTTCCATTCCAGCAGCAAAATATCACGCAGGTTACTCTCTTCCACCAACGACAACTTTGAGTCCGAGACTTCTCAAGAACTGAATGTTCCGACGTGTTAGCGTTTTCGACACCCGTCGACGACTGATGCTTGGGCGACATGGTAACGCGCTTTTATAGCCGACCTTGTTGTAGACGATACCCATATCTACTTGGCTTCCTTGATGTGCAGTCTGATAGTGATGATTTCACCGCGAAAATTCACCAGTTCTCCGTCCTGATCGACTATGCGCAATTGCACGTGGTCAATGACTTTGACGGTGATCGGCAGGTAAATGACTTGCGAGGGAACTTCGATGATCTTATATCCTGGCGGTACTACCGGGAAGAATTCGTGGATCGTGTGTGCTCTGTGCTCGTTGATGTACGCCCCGGACGTGATGTTGCACTCGACTCGCAGCGCGTTGACTCTGAGAATAGCTACCGGCAAGTCCGAGCTGTGAGTTGTATCGGGTGACAGCTCGCGCGCAGCAAAACCCAACAGCTTCCACGCTTCGGTTGCACTTGAGCAAGCTACGCAGCGTGTTGTTGTTGGGCTTGAGGTTGAGGGAGATGCCTTTTCGCCCAAGCACATCCTGCAAGTACTTCTCGATATCTTCGATCTCGTAACTTCCCGTCGGCAACGTAATCACCTCACCACCCGCGTAAAACTTGTTTTTACCGGTATCAATGTTGGGTACGGAGTTGAACGAGAGGAATTCCACTAGCCCGAGAACGTAGTTCTTGCTGGGTGAGAGTTCGATCGGCGGAAAGTACTGCGCCTCCAGTAGAGACGAGCGTCCCGACAGGCTGAGAGTCAATGACTCTTCCATGCTGATGCGTGACTGACTCCGCGTAAACTCTCACAACTGCTTATATAAGAATTTCAGACAAAGATGGCCGCACTCGTACGTGTCGAAATCCTGATATCTCGCGTGATTGTACTTGACCTCGGCGACTCCGAGGTACTTCAGGAGTTCTCGAGGTGGTGGTAGATCGCCGAAACTGTCAAAGTAGACGACGTTGTTGCCGTGCTTTCGATAGGCCACCCAGTGCGTGCCCGGACGGAATTCGTTGGCTTGCGCAGCAAAATGTACAGCGTCCGCGTCGAGGGCCGTGATCGTGTGAAGCGGGCGTGAAGAGGGCGGTGGTCGAGGCGAGCATCACCTTCGACGACTTTGTGCACTGCCTGCGGGAGAAATTGACGCAGGCAGCAGTGCGTGATCAGATCGCGCTTGCACAAAGTGTTTACCGAGAGGCAAGTGAAGGTGGCGCTCACGACGACAAACGTATCCTCCTCCCCGACACCACGGATACGTTGCCGTGGGGGCACTTCAGAGCCCCACCGCGCGCAGTGGAGGGGATAGCGGGTATATGAGCGTTGCGCTTGTGGCCGTTTGCCTCATCGGCACGATGGACGGCATCGAGAAGCTCAACAAAATCGCTCTGCTCGAGGATTTCCTGCCCACGAAGAAACTGGCAGCGCTGAGTATAAACAGCGTCTACCGCGTCACCGACCTGAGACAAGTCACAACGAAATACGGCCTGAGAACCGTAGCCACCCTCGACGAGGAGTGCCAAGTCTTTCTGCCTAAACGCATCGCGGACGCGTTCGTGAAGGATCCGAAGATGTACGAGCACATGGTGCAAACAGCCACGGACGGGCAATTGCTCCTGAAGTACTTGGGCGGCAGCGAGGCCAAGTTGAATCAAATAGAATTCAGCATCGATCATAAATAACGTGAAATGTTTTTTATTGCAATAAATGTTCAAAACCATTTACAAATCAGTCTTGTTTATCCAGCTATTGTGCGAACTATCGAATCCCAGCCACTTGACGTAGACTCTGTCGCCACGTTTCCTCAACACTTTTTCCACGAGATACATGTCGGGGTACTTGACTCTCAGAAGCTCCTCCTCGTAGAAACCACCGGCAATGGGCTTGTCTCGGTAGTCCTTCAGCCTGTATGTCACCGGAACGGTCGACTCCATCACTCGACTCACCGTGAAAATTTCCGTCGTCCAGTTGGGCGTGTAGCCTTTCTCGAAAACGTGCTTATTCTTGCTGACTCGCACCTTGTCGCCGATTCGGAACTTGGGCGCTTTGCGCTTTTGACAATCACGCGGCTGCAGCAACACAGTTTCGGCGTCGGCCACCTCGTCCGGCTTCATTCCGATAGTGCGATGTTTGCTGCTGTTGTATGTAGCTACGAGATCGGGCAAAATGTCGAGCCACTTGTAGGAACCGCGCAGACTGAACTGCAGCCACATCTTGTTCTTGAGTGTGCGATTGAACCGCTCGACGATGGATGCCTTGAGGTTGCTGTACGTCGAGTAGTGATTGATGCGATATCGACTCATGAGGCTCCTGAAGGACGCGTTGGAGAATTCTCTGCCTCGGTCAGTCTGCAGATTCCTCGGTACTCGACCCTGTCGTAGCACGAGTTCCATGGCCGCAGTGACGTCGTTGCCGGTCTTCCGCTTCACGGGAACGGCCCAGGCAAACTTGGACAGCACGTCGATGATTGTGAGCAGATACCTGACACCCCGGTTTTCCCGAGCGTACGGTTGCATCTCCACGAGGTCGGCCTGCCACGTCTCATCCAGTCCTCGCACGTCAAACTTGCGTCGTGCGGGTTTATGCAGCTCTTCCACCGATGCTCCATGCCGCGTGTCCAACGTTTTAATGGCCTCGGAGTTGCGCGTGGCCAACTCCAGAGTCGTTTCAACGTTTACCTCGATAATTCTCAGCCTGTCGTTCACTTGATTCTGCAGAATATGTATGTTCAGTTTCAGATCGTCAAAATCCTCTCTCAGCCGGGTTGTGATGTGAAACAATTCGCTCAGAGTGCTTTGAACAAGACGTCTCGCGAGACTCAGGTTGACCCCGTCGCGAGGTTCACTCGCGTCGGCAACGTTGCACAATCTTTTGCCCTCTACGTCGTACTGTCCGTCGGTGGTGAGCTTGAATCCGAATCCGGGAGGACCTCGCGTACCGCCCTCAGTTCGTCCTAGCTGACGTCCGAACACGTCGATGCTCATTGTGCAAGTGTGGTTGCAGCGCCCCTTGTGCCCCGCTTAAATGACAATACCGGCCTCACGCAGCTCCTCGATGATCGAGATGATCTCGTTGACGTGACTCGAGTTGCCGGCCGATCGCTCAGCCATCAGCAGACGCAGTCGATCAACGAGCTCATTCGGGTCGTCCCAGTACACGTAGTCCATTCGCGTGTTCCTTCGCGCGACCTTGTACCGAGGCAATATACCACTACCGGTGGATGTACCACCACTGACCAAGGGCGCCACCCAGTCCCTGTACTTGCTGTTTCTTTGCCTGTGAATGACCTCGTCCGACCTGTAGTGTTTCTTGTGTGCGTTCGTCGTTTGCAGGATTTTCCCATAGACATTCTTGTCTTCCGCGCTCACGAGATGCGCACTGCGTTCCTTCCTGAAGAGCAGTTCGAGCAAGCCGACGCTCGATCGATACTTCCTGTCACCCACAATCACGTCGTCGTTCACGAAACGTATGGGTGAGTCGCCGATCATCATGCTACCGTCTGGCAACTTTCGAACCCCATAAGTCACATCGAGATACTTTTTCCGATTCGTGTTGAGCATGTGAAGATATTTGTCGAGCGCAGGCACTTCCGGCATGTCATAATATTCGTCGGGACTCTGCTGCTGCACGTATTCGTCGGGGCTCGTTTTTTGCTGCACGCATTCGTCGGGTGTCATTTTCGGCCATTCTTCCTCCGCGTCGTACGCAGTTTTGAAGGAGCTTTCCATCTCATCATCACCACGAGACACCTCCTCCTTCTTAGGCAACGTGTGCCTGGCGTTCACGAGGCGTTCGAGAGGTTTGACGATTGGTTTGAAAGTTTCGTCCAGAGCTTTCTCCATCGTTTGCTTGTCCGCCCTGAGAAGCATGTACTTGCGCTTAATCGCATCCCTCATTTTCTCCATCTGGCTGAGCGTCTGTTTCTCGCGACGGAACTCAGCCGTCACACTGTCGCTTCGACCATCCATAATGCACTGCGGGGATCACGTCGCGCACGATATATTTATGGCAAAGCGGTCGAAGCCCTTTCTGTACCTGCCACAGTCGAGTCTACTGCCACGGTTGATTACGAGAAATCCGTGACTGGAGTCGTTCCAGCAGGTCGAGCACAAGTCTCTGAACTGCACGTACGGCATGTCCGTGTTCACGTGATCGTCATAGATGTGTCGGAGGTTCATCTCGTCCTGTCGAAAGACGACCAACAGATTGACGTTGTCACGCACCAGGTGCTTGGGGATTTGAGCGTACGATTGACACAGGTAGAAGCAATCGATGTTCTTGTGTCGACCCATGCAGTAGAAGGCTCTGACGTTGTTCTGTTTCTCGCAGGCTATATCGTCGAATACGATGATGGAATTGGGACGAGCGTCCGCGGGTGATACGACCTGATCGTGTTCGCTGAATGCAAAGTATCCGATACCCTCGAGCGGTGCGAGCACTTTCTCGAGCAGTTTGTACTTTGGCTGATTCAGTGACTTCGAGTACACGTAGACGTTCTCGAATCGCAAACCATTGGGATGCGTGATGAGGGCTAGCAACGCGTTGGTCTTGCCGCAGTTTGACGGACCGCAGAAGACTGCGCGAATACTGGCAGGCAGCAGATCGCCGTGTCGCGTGCCCTGCTTTCTGCCCTTAACGAGCGCATCGAAATTCATCACCGGTAGCTTGTGCACTTGCTGTCGGAAATCCATGACTGAGCCGTCAAGGTATAAATAGCCCGCTTATATACCCCTCGACTTCATTCGCTGACTGATCGCGTAGTGATGCACACAGGTCGAGGTGTCCTGAACAAGCTCATCAACAGGCTTCCAATCGAGTTGCACATACCGGGCTATCAGTACTGCGGGCCAGGCACGAAGCTAGCGGAACGCGTCGCTCGCGGTGATCCCGGTGTAAATTCTCTGGACGCAGCCTGCAAGGAGCACGATATCGCGTACTCGCACAACCGTGAGGACGTCGCGGCGCGCAATTCGGCCGACCGAGTTTTGGCAGATAGGGCCTGGCAGCGGGTGTTTGCAAGAGACGCCGCTATTGACGAGAAACTTGCCGCTTACGTCGTGGCAAACACCATGAAAGCCAAGTCGAAACTCGGTATGGGGCTGAAGAACAAGAGGCCCCTCATCGCGCTTGCCAAAATAGTGAGAGCCGCCTCGCGATCGACCGGAAGTAATTCTCGCGAAGTCATTCGATCGGCGCTCACGAAGGCTCGCCAAGCTGTGAAGCAAGCTGGCGGAAGAAAGAAGGTGTTGGTGCCACGCGTACTGCCCATCCCGGAGAAAGTGGGCGGAGTTTTGCCGTTCCTCATTCCCTTGTTTGCCGGCGTGAGTGCTACGGGAGCGCTGGTAGGTGGCGCTGCGGGTGTGGCAAAAGCTGTGAATACCGCTAAAGCCGCCGAGCGTCAATTGCAAGAGAATCGCCGACACAACGAGACGATGGAAGCTATCGCTCTCGGCAAGGGGCTCTACCTCAAGCCTCACAAAAAGGGATTTGGTATACACGTGGAGGCGAAAAAAAAAGTTCAACTATCCCAAGCGTCCTCTAACGGACGCCGACCTGCTGAAATACGCGCAGGACGTTCCGCACTTTCGCGGTGTGTTCATGAGAAACGATTTGCCGAGGAATGGACCGCATTATCGCGAATCGGCCATCGTAAATCTCGACGACAAGGAAGGACCGGGCACGCACTGGGTGGCCTATCGAAAGCACGGCAACAACGTCGTCTACTTTGACAGTTTCGGCGATCTACCACCACCTCGAGAACTCCTGAAGTACCTCGGAGTCGCCGAGGTCAAGTACAATCACGCGAGATATCAGGATTTCGACACGTACGAGTGCGGCCATCTTTGTCTGAAATTCTTATATAAGCAGTTGTGAGAGTTTACGCGGAGTCAGTCACGCATCAGCATGGAAGAGTCATTGACTCTCAGCCTGTCGGGACGCTCGTCTCTACTGGAGGCGCAGTACTTTCCGCCGATCGAACTCTCACCCAGCAAGAACTACGTTCTCGGGCTAGTGGAATTCCTCTCGTTCAACTCCGTACCCAACATTGATACCGGTAAAAACAAGTTTTACGCGGGTGGTGAGGTGATTGCGTTGCCGACGGGAAGTTACGAGATCGAAGATATCGAGAAGTACTTGCAGGATGTGCTTGGGCGAAAAGGCATCTCCCTCAACCTCAAGCCCAACAACAACACGCTGCGTAGCTTGCTCAAGTGCAACTGAAGCGTGGATTTTCAACCGGCAGACTCCATCGCTAACCTGTTGGGTTTCGCTGCGCGCGAGCTGTCACCCGATACAACTCACAGCTCGGACTTGCCGGTAGCTATTCTCAGAGTCAACGCGCTGCGAGTCGAGTGCAACATCACGTCCGGGGCGTACATCAACGAGCACAGAGCGCACACGATCCACGAATTCTTCCCGGCAGTACCGCCAGGATATAAGATCATCGAAGTTCCCTCGCAAGTCATTTACCTGCCGATCACCGTCAAAGTCATTGACCACGTGCAATTGCGCATAGTCGATCAGGACGGAGAACTGGTGAATTTTCGCGGTGAAATCATCCCTATCAGACTGCACATCAAGGAAGCCAAGTAGATATGGGTATCGTCTACAACAAGGTCGGCTATAAAAGCGCGTTACCATGTCGCCCAAGCATCAGTCGTCGACGAGTGTCGAAAACGCTAACACGTCGGAACATTCAGTTCCTGAGAAGTCTCGGACTCAAAGTTGTCGTTGGTGGAAGAGAGTAACCTGCGTGATATTTTGCTGCTGGAATGGAAGAGGCCTTGAACGTGCACTCGCCCGTCGTTTTCGACGAGTCCGTAACGCATTACGAGATTCACGCGCATCAACCCTATACTTCATCAAGTTTCGCCAACAGCGATGAGATTCGCATATCCATTCAGCATCAGGACCTGTGCGTTCTACCGGCGCGAAGCTCCCTACACGTCTGCGGCAGACTCAGCAGAACGAACGGAAATGCCGTCACGGCGACACAGTTCGTTAACAACGCCATCTTGCATCTGTTTGAGGAAATTCGCTACGAAATCAATGCCATAGAGGTGGACAGAAGCAAGAACGTTGGTCTGACGAGTCTCATGAAGGGCTACGCATCACTGAGCCCCGGTCAGATGTTCAGCGTTGAAAACTCTGGCTGGTTCGAAGAGCCGAAGCAACTGACGGACGACAGGGGATACTTCGATGTGTGCATACCGCTCGCCATGATTCTCGGCTTCGCCGAGGACTATCGCAAGATCGTCATCAACACGAAGCACGAGCTGATTCTCACGCGATCGAGGAACGACACGAATGCAGTTATTCAAACAGCCCTCGAGAATGGCGCCACCGAGGAATTCAAGATTGAGATCGCTAAAATAGAGTGGCTGATGCCTTACGTGATGCTGTCAACTAAGCACAAGATACGTCTGCTCAGTCACATTGAGAAGGACATCACTATGTCGTTTCGCATGTGGGAGTTGTACGAATACCCCATGCTCCCAATCACGACGAAACACGTTTGGACGGTCAAGACGTCGAATCAGCTGGAGAAACCGCGCTTCGTCATTTTCGCGCTGCAAACGAATCGACGAGGCGTTCGAACGGCAAACGCTAGCCGCTTCGATCACTGCGCAATAACCAATGTGAAACTGTTCCTCAATTCGCAGTGCTACCCTTACGGTAACCTCAACCTTGACGTGTCGCGCAACCAGTACGCTCAGTTGTACGAGATGTATGCCAGCTTCCAGACTGCGTACTACGCCAAGGAGGCGGAACCCGTGCTGACAAAGACAGACTTCATCGCGCATGCTCCACTCATTGTGATTGACTGCTCGAGACAGAACGACGCCCTCAAGCAGGCACCGGTTGACGTTCGTATTGAACTAGAGGCTCAATCCAATTTTCCCGCGGGAACTACAGCCTACTGCCTGATCTTGCACGATCGCATCGTAGACTACAATCCCATAAGTGGGGATGTGAGGAAACGCCTCTAGAGTAGAGGGGATGAAGAATCCGCCTATAAATGCGGCTCGAGTCAAGCGTTCATCGTCATCATTAATCGCAATGGAGTACGTGGTGGATACACAGGGCTTCCAGCGGGACGAGTTTGTACTCAAAGAACTGGCAGTGACTCCGCTCAATGCGGACGTGTAGCCGCTGATTTTCCTCTTCAAACCACCGATCCCATGGTACGATCTTCCGGCCAGGTACAAAAGCATCAATTCCTGGCTCGAACGCAACTACCATCATCTCGACTGGAGCACGGGAGAAGTACCCTACTGCGAGGTGGAGAACGTGCTCCGATCGGTTCTGCACAACGCCAGCGCCATCTACGTGAAGGGACAGCAGAAGCAGCAGTGGCTCGAACGTTTCGGATTCGATGCACGAGACGTCGTGGCGTGTCCCTCGCTGAGGAGAGCCAACAAAGTGGCGGCATTCTGCCCTTACCACGATTCACCCAATTGCGCACTTCGAAATGTCCTGTTGTTGAGGAAGTTTCTTCGAGAGAGCGTCCCGTCCGTTGGACGATCGCTCAAACTGTTTCATCAAGTTGGATCCCTCTCTGCCATGGAACCCATCGACATCGCCCAGCTACCCAAGGAATTCATCGTCACCTTCGCTGCACACAGCGTCGATCTCGCCTGGGACAAATTACCCGAATTCCTAAAAAATGACCCCGAAGTCGGCGAGTGTCAACGATGCCGCGAACACGCGGACAAAATTTTGCCACTCAAAAGACAATGTAAACAATGTATCTTGAATTCTAAATAAACATCTCAAGCTTGAGTGTCACAGCAATCCCGATTGTCAAGTATCCTGATCGCCGGTATCCTGATCGCCGGTATCCTGATTGCTAAGTATCCTGATCGCCGGTATCACGGACCGCGCGCGTTTGAATTTCCCGCGCCGAAAGGTCTCCCCGTTTGAATTTTCGCGCACCGAAAGGTCTCCCCGTTTGAATTTCCCGCCGGCTTTTGAAACTTTCGCGCTCGCGCGGTCTTTCAATTTCCCGCCAAGCGGTTTTTTTTTCTCGAACTTCCCGCTGAAAAGTATCCGCGCGCGCGTTGAATCAACCGTCGAAAGGTCTCCGCGCTTTTGAATTTCCCGCCGAAAGGTCTCCGCTTTTGAATTTCCCGCCGAAAAAGGCCCCCACTTTTGAATTTCCCGCCAAGAGGTTTTTTTTCGAACTTCCCGCTGAAAAGTATCCGCTTTGAATCAACCGCCGAAAGGTGTCCCCCCTTTTGAATTTCCCGCCGAAAAAGGTCTCCCCCCTCTTTTGAATTTCCCGCCAAAAGGTCTCCGCGCGCGGTTTTTTCAATTCCCCCCCCCCCCCCCCCGCCAAGAGCGTCGTTTTTCTCGAACTTCCCGCTGAAAAGTATCCGCGCTTTGAATCAACCGCCGAAAGGTCTTTTGAATTTCCCGCCAAAAGATATTCCCCCCCCCCCCGCCGGTCTTTTGAATTTCCCGCCAAAAGGTTTTTTGAATTTCCCGCCGATTTCCTGTCGGTATGTCGGTAAGGTAGATTCCCGCAGGAACCATGTTTGGGTCAGAATTTACCGTCGGTAAGGTAGATTCCCACAGGTACCATGTTTGGGTCAGAATCTGCCGTCGGTAAATTCCTGGGGACTTGCTGGAATCTACCTTACCGACCGTCGGTAAAGTAGATTCCTACATGGGGGGAACCGGCATAGCTTCACTACTCCCTAGCATTGGGTAGTAAAGCAGAACTATCTATCAATTTCACGGAGGAGGAAAATTTTGATTGGAGTCATTTAAATAACCCCCCAGTTTAAGATAGATTAAAGAGCACGATAAAGCGTGCAACTCACAACACATAACTCGTTGTTGAGAACTCGTTCTTGTGTAAACCAACTGCGTGGAGCGATAGCGATGCGACTCGAAGTTCCTTGCCGGGTGCAACCACGCACACACACATACGCACGCACCCACGCACCCACGTGCGCACGCGCGCAATGCGATTGAGATTGCGATAATAATATCGATAAGTTATGGGGTGCGAGGAACAATGATTCTCAGGTGGGAAAGTGGATAAGGTTCAGTTATGTGCGTGTCAAGCTCTTGGAGAAAACATCGAGGAAAATGGGGTCCAACGTCGACCAAACACTCGAAATTCAATCGACAATAGCGAAGTTATTCTCGTTGGGGAAAAACATCACGCGGGATAGTGTAGCCAGTGCTCGTCGGTGCTAGGAGCGGTGGTAAACTAAAGTGGGTTGATCTCGAGTCGACATTTAAAGGGTCTTCTCACTTTAGACGCTAAAAAGGCTATTCTCATGAATTTTTTGGATAGGTTTATATTATAGTTATGGATATAAAAGTTGTTACACTTGATAAATACGCTTTCTAAATACATTTTAAAAAATGTATGTATTTATGTAACCCAAACAAACTTTAAACGCGTTTTTCTGGAAACACCGTTTTTTGACGGCTTGTTGATGAAATCTTCAAAACTACCGAACCGATCCTTATGAAATTTTAACCAAATATTCTTTACAACTATAGCTATAGCGGATATCAAGGATTTTTTCTAAATTTTGATATTTACTTTTCTTTGCCAAAGACAGTGAAAAACCCGTTTTTTCTGTTTTTTTTTAAATGACCGCCATTAGTTATTTCTGCATATATCGAAAATCCTATGATATGCCCTATAGCCATTAACATACTGAACCTAACAAGGGGAGTGCCAAGTACGATACGAACGGATCTTGATGGGTCTCAGCTATATTGTGAGGGCACTCCCCTAGAGTACCATGCTAAAGGGATTCTTTCTAATGCGTGGTTTTTGAGAAAAACGACGCCAAAGTTTCATGCGCCGCTTTTATCCTCATAAGTTATGCATATCGCCAAGCGTATGAGTAAGACGCAGCGGCAAGGCACTCGGTTGGCAACCCAGACGATCGGGGTTCGAATCCCGCTCGGAACTTTTATTTTATCTTTTTTTATGCTTTTTCTAAATCGTTCGTGATTTTTATGATAATGATTGATTGGGCAAACTTATCTAATCTTCTAATGAAATTATTTTTACAAATGCATCGAAACATATATTATTCGATACTGTGTAGTTCGTTTAAATAAAATTATGATCATATAAACAAAACATCAATATTAGCGCCAGAATAAATGGTCAGGAAATAATTAACTATAACACAGGAATCGCTCATCATTTTATTTATTGGCTGTCGCTACCTTCAAAAGGTGTACAAAATTCCGGATGATAATTATCATAGAAACACTGAAAGCACAGATTATTGCGGCACCATGCCCATCTAATAAATGCTAACTCTTTACAGACACACGGATTTTTTAGCAGTGATATCGGAAAACACTGGTCATTTAAATTGAAAAAAATGGTCTTTCATCAATTAATTCCGACGCAAACCAGGCATATTTTATCATTGAAATGAATACTGGCGCGCTGATCTGATGCAACAGTAATGAATGTATTCGTATCGAGTCCTCCCGTAAAGCGATTTCGCGGATATTTTTCAACAATTCCGGAGCATTTTGTAGGTTTTAATGAATATTTTCACCTGAGGGTAAAAATAAACATCGCACGGTTGACAAAGCGGGGTACACTTGGGTGGAATAACTTTAACAGTGCAAGTGCACGCTTTTGTTTCGTCGACGAAGATACGATCGTAGAGTGTCTGGTCAGTTTGGACACCCCACGAGTCGATAATGAAAAGAAATTTCCGTTCACCCACGTACGGCGAAATAAAATATTTTTAAAATTCTTCGTATAGTTGCTTGGTGAACTTCCCCGATTTTGTGCAAGTCACAATCACGTTTTTGAATGTTTTTTCAACTCCTCAACTCTTTTTCGAACGATTGGACCAAATTTACCCGATGATTCCTGCATACATAAAAACTCGAAAGGCAAGATTTTTCCTGATGCAGTTAACGCATACTGCGCCATGTAGGAGTGGCTGATTTTGTTTAAATATTTTTTTTTTTTGAATAAGAACAGTTTTAACCCCTTGTTCTGCAAGCGATCTATTATAAGTGAATTGATACTGGCATCCCGTTTGATCGGTATTTATAACGTAATCCAGGTCGAAATCAGGGATGATGACTCCTTGTTTGCATCGGCAAGAGCTCTGCAGCTGCTGACAGTTCCTCCATTGTGGCGTGCTCTTTGGAGCTGACCAATTTTCTGATGTTCGCTGCCTGAAATTTATACTTTTCTTTGATGACTTAATAATTATTTTTCTGCGAAATACCTATACAATAAAATATATTACCTGCTCCAAGTTTTGACGACCTTCGAGGAATCAATAGTTCGTTTCCTGATCTATTGTGTTCCATTAATCGATGTGTGTTCCCCTTTTTTGACGTTTTGACGTCGTCTTTCTATCGATAAAGAAATTGCTTATGTTTCAAGCAAGAACATCCGTGCACTTGCAATGATTTTAAGGCGATGTGCACACGTCTCCGACCGCTTCGAAATTTGGAAATGAAAAATCTCCCAAACGAACCAACCGGTTGAAATGAAATTTGTTGTGTGCATGCAGGACACTTACTCCGAGGGGATGGTGCCCTCCGTTATCCAAAATTCCAAACACAAAATTATAGTTTATGATTACCGTGCGAAAAATAGTGAATTATTAACCATTGCATTGCGTTTTCGGCAATTTTCTGAGGACCATCCTCTGGACCGTGAAAAAGCACACATGTTCAGCTTTTTTCACCTGTTTTCATGGATAAATGGCGAATAAAAATCATTTCGAATTTTGTTTACATAAGTGTAGCAAAAATGTACCAACGAAGCTCAAAATACTGTCTACCGCACCGACATAGTTCATCTGTTTTGTCTCTGGCGGCGGGCAGCTCGCATAGATTCGTTTTTACCGACCGTGCTCGCCTCCTTTCAAAACAATTCGATTTTTGATAGGTTGGAAGCAAGCGCTCTAACCTCGCACATTTGTTCAAAATAAATTACATGCAATGTGTAATAGTGTGTGATAGAGTGGAGTTTGTTTTTTCATCGCGTTTTGGTGCATTTATTTTGCTGAGAAGAACGAAACGAGCCGGGTGGATGACGCGTCAGGACGCCGGCACACCACCGACGAAAAATCCCGACAACGAAGCCCGAGAAAGAAAGAATCGATGAGAAAACCGTCGCGGCCGATTACAAGGAGAAGAATATCGGGGAAAATCGCGTCAGCGAGAAGCCGAAGGAGAACGGCGAACCACCGGAAGTCAAGGTGCGTGCATGCTATCATACTCAACGGCTTTGAGGATATCAAGGGTGTGAAGGTGCTGAGAAAACCTGAGCCTCAACTCGCAGACGGTGAAGTGTTTATCTGGGTCAAAGGATGTGGCCTTAACTTCTAGGCTGCTATGACACGACAGGGTGTCATCGATTCTCCACCGAAAACTCCGTTCATCGTGGGCTCCGAGTAGGCTGGTGATACCCAGGCCGCCATCGTTTACATAGTACTATTCGAGCTTGCATGTATTACAGCTGGCAACACTTTTCTGATCCACGCCGCCGCCCGTGATGTCGGCCAAGCAGTCGTTCATTGGCAAAGACGGCTCACGGCCTCACAATCTTTGGTCTTTACAGCCCATCGAAAAACGACGAACTCAAATTGAGCAGCTCGATTGATCATGTCCTAGAGCGTGGAAGCGAGTACAGGCATGAAGTAAGGAATATATCATCGGGGACCGTTGACAGTGTTCTCGATTGTGTCGGTGGCAAGGAGTGCAACAGAAGATGTGCCTTGCGAAAGACCATGGGAAAATATGTTTTCTATGGCTCGAGCAACGTCGTAACCAGCGCAACACAGACTTTCTTCTCCGTTGCCCGATACTGGAGGACGATGGACAAAATATTGCCGATGAAGCTCTTCGAGGAGAATAAGACACTGTCGAGGCTGTATCTCCGTCACCTGTTGCATCAGCACTGTCCTCATACCTTTGTGAGGTGAGCGGTGGCCAAGGTACATCTAGATAATGCTCAAGGTATTTGTTTAAATTTATTTCAAAGGATGGTAAGATGTCACCATCTTACCATCCTTAGCAACTCGGAAAGTCCAAATTTAAGTTGTCAAAAATTATTGAAAACATTCAGTTTTGGGGACGAGAGCATTCTATTTCAAATTTGTCCGGGTCAAAGTGACCGAGTGTGTAAAGGAAGGACACCACTGACACTGCCCATTTTCGACCGTTGCCTTTGAAATTGTTTTAAAAGAAAGCAATAAAATACACAGTTAAGATCACTTTTACGCTTTATTAGGTATTTATTAAAGTTTATTTGTTCAAAGAATAGAAAATGGCGGTGCACGATTCGCTATAGCATTACTGGTTTGCAGTCAACCCTCTCCATGCTGTTGAAGTTTGCATCGTTGGAACGCAATGAAAGGTTTTGTTCATATTTTATTTTCCATATTTTAATTGTTATCGAGAATATGTTTTAAAATTGTTTATATTCTAAATCGCTAAATGAATAGATATCTTGAAAAATGGTTGCAGGATTTTTGTAAGCAAAGGTTGCCAGAATATAAAAAAGGAATTCACATATATTAATTTTTATTGCGTTCCAACGCTGCAAACTTCAACCTCATACTCTCTCCGTGGAACGCAGTAGAACTATTGTAAATTTAATCGTGGAACTAAGAGTAAAATATTTTCGTTAATTACGTTCGTTTTAGCCGTTAAGTATGAGGGGAAAATTAACATTCATTTTGAAAAGGAGACGAGTGTCACATTCTGAGGGGACATGGGCATATATTTTTTTCGTTATCTCTTTGTAGCCTATGCCTTGCGCAATAGCTCGGGATGAGGATGAAAAGGGGTAGTGCTTGGGTAAAAATGGGATAACGCGATCATCCGATTGAGGAATAATTAGACACTCAAATTCTATCGACTCGGGGTTTATTGGAATGAACCAATTTGGTTAAGCCGATTGAATTAATGATACAGAAAATATACATTAACTATTTCGCGTTCATTTGTTGATGCGCCGTGGGTACAATGATTGGAGATATGGAGGGTCGAATTGGGCCTTCGCAGGCGAGCCGGAACGCTCGCGTGTGTACGCTCGATTACGGGTTTAGCGGAGCTGGTGTTCTTCACGTAGACACAATCTTTTAATACATGAGTATTTATCGCGAGCCGAGTCTTCGAATTGATTGGAAGTTTACACAATTCAATGGATCGATGTTAGTGTGGACGCTCAATATGAATAATTGGAAGTTTTATAACTCGCGCCTTACAAAATATAGACAGGACTTGTAACGATTATACCGGAGATATACTAATTTTTAGAGTTAACGTCTGGACTTGTCGGATACTGTCAGGAGACGGCTATTCGTTTCGAACTAGATCTGATGGACGATGTTGGAGACTTTGTCCGATCGCGATGGAAACCGTTGGGAGACTAACTTCAACGAGTGGTGATGGAACACTGACTTACTGTAGGATAATTCATCGCCAAGTGGAAAATAGGAGTGGTTTCGTTAATGGGGGAAGGAGTGCATTTTCATGATTTGTTTTTCTTAGGGATTGGTGGAAAAGGCATCAAATATACTCTTCGGACGATTGGTCGAAAATAGGGAGTGGGAGCAGGACGTAGTCTGCGAGTTATATTCGTCGCTCTGTTTCCAGGAATTGGAGCAGCGTTTCCTTTGTCTGGAGCGCGGAAAAATACCGGGCGAAAAAAGGGCCTTATCGGCGGCGAGAACGCACCGCTCTAGATAGGGCTTGTTGACCAAGGCCCGCGAGTGCACGTGGTGTTTTATGACAGGGTGGTTTCCTAGGTTCGAGGATTTCATTCTGGTAAGTATGTATTTGTTCTTCACATGGTTAAGACTGCTGTGCTCTGGCGTGGGAAAGTACGTGAGACGCTTACTTATTATCAATAGCCTACATTTCCGCCTTGCTAGGTCTTAGCTTAAAGAAAAATATAAATATTTGTCGAAGAATGAGAATGCCGCTATCGCGCGTATGTGGTCGTTCACGATTTCCATGGGAAATCGCGTCGGCCCTGCGTCTTTGCCGGAACTCAAGAAGATAAGAGAAAGCAAGAAAAGGAAATACATTGTGCGCATTTAATGGCGACGTGACACGAGTTTTGAAAAAAGTTCGTGTTTTTAACCATACTATTTATATACTACTTCAAAAATTACCGGAATAGAACATTTCTTCATTTTTTAGCATTTTTTGACGCTCTGTAAAAAGAGCCTTTTGAAGCGTCAAGTTTATAATTTCGAGGTATTTTGCCAAAAAAAATTATGATCTACGGTTATAGCGCAATCATAAGAAATAGCGCGAGAAAAAATTCCAAATTTGTTTTTTTTTCAGCTGTTTCGCCGCACGGGACATGTCTGTAGTTTTAAATTGTTAAACGATAATTTGTTCAAGAGCGCCTGTAGCAAAAAAAAATACCGCTCGTTTGGACATGTCGACCTCTCTAGCCGAAGGACCAATAAAAAAGGGAATTTCCCGATTTACAAGACGGTCCGCCGGTAGCGTTGTACATGTCACACCGCTCGAATCAAACAATCGCTACATTTGGCGCGCTGATGCGGCGATTTTTAATATCTTTACAGCTTAAGCCGTATCATCTTTATTGCCGTAAGAAAAAAAAATACTTTAAGATCTTGTGAACAATAAGGTACACGTGCAAAACAACATGGACTGTCCTCGAAGACTATCTTACCAGCATAGTCGCATACCCTAATGAAGGGATTCGTCCGCGCTCACTCGACTCTCGAAGCTAGCGCGGAAATCTTTTTATTATGGTGATTAGCGCGTCACGGGATTTTCCCTACGGTCGAGCTTGGGTCCGACAGCGATGTCCACGTTGCACCGTTCTTTCCAACCAAAAACTCCTTTTCGTAATTGTTGATGAGAAAAAATCCGCCCACTCTTAATTTTGCACCAATCATAACTGCATGGAAGGCAGAGTCTTACCGTTCTCCTTTTTTGAGGACGTCACCAACTACGAATCTTCAGTTTAGAAATTCTCCTGGACCGAGATGCATCAAGAATTACTGGACAACAGTTGAGATCGCCTCATGTCTAAAAAATATCACACTGTGCCTTGCGACTACTCTCAAGCACAAAGTATAAAAACTCACCTCGATCGGGACGCTTGAAGAATACTGGACAACAGTTGATATCTACTGTTGTGCGGTAGATCTGTGCTTGAGACTACTCTCAAGCACAGGGTCTATAACTTCAACTTAACCGAGACGCATCAAGACCTACTGGGCAACAGTTCAGATCGTCTTGCGTCGGAAAAACATATCAAAATCACACTGTGCCGTGAGACTACTCTCAAGGACAAGATCTTGTACTCATTATCATAACAACAAGTAAACATTAAGTGATTAGTTGTAAAGCGTTGATTTTTCAAATAAATAACATTTGTTCTGGTCCTCGTCTTCAACAACTAATATCACTTCCTAAACAAAAATCAAGGCGTTGGTGATTAATTTCCCTGACCACGATACCAAGAGACTACGTCACCGCCAGAGTGTAAATCGGGTCGTACAACCCCGACAGGTCGAAGTGCTACCGCGCGGTCCCGACGTATCGCACATCACGGGTCCACGGACTAAGGCATTTTATTTCAGTTGACTCAATGTATAGGCCAGTTACCTTGTTTATTCAGCTTTAATTCGGTTTTTTATCCTCACATCAATTTTTTTGCTGAGATATTCGACTTTGAATGGAAAATAAAAAATGTTGTCTTTGATTATCGAAATTTCAGCAACCGATTATCGCAACGGGAATTAAAGGGCAGCTTTGAAAAGTTGAATACATTTCCTGCCAGCCTTTCGTTGATGTTCGTGAATATTTTCTTCACCCTTAACCTGTATTTGGTAAAGGACAAAAAATGACTTTTCTGAATTTTCAGTAAATATACCACCACGTTCCGAATATTGATACGAAGACTAATGTTGCCGCGTTTTTTTTCAGCTCGATGTACTTCCAATAACCCTGTGAGTTTTCAAATTGATCCATCGAACCGTTTTCCATCAAAAGTTGATCGAAGTTTTACAAAACAATTAAACGAACAAGTGTATTATTCCTAAACATCGTGTAATTATCATCAAAATAAAAAGACTAATTTTCTTCGACTTTTATCACAACTTGGCACTAGTTGCTTGTTAAATATAAGAAAACATTCAAAAGATTGACATTTTTTTAATTTGTAAAATATTTCAGGAAACAATACTGACTCATTTTTTACACAATTCGGCCTTTGCGCACTACAATTTCACTCATCTTGAATTGCATCAATTAAAGTCGATACTCGTCGTATTTAATAGTCGAGCTCAGAACATTTATGCAATTAACTCTCAGTGTCTTTACGAAGGTTGTTAGGGTCATAGAAAACATTTTTTTTTTCAAAAATTTCATGATCAGAAATTGAAGAAAAAAAATGAGTTCACAAACACATTAGATTAATTTTTTTTACCAAAACGTAGAAAAAATTGACCAAAAAAAGATTAGTTTTGGAAGAAATGTGTTAATTGCTTTTTTCTTCCAAACAAAACATCATTTTAAAAAAAAAGTTTTTCGTGTATCTCTAACGACCTTCGCAGAAAATATCGAGAGTTAATTGCATACAAGTTCTCAGATCGACTACTGAATACAGCTTGAGGGTATCAACTTTTAATCAATCAAATTTAAAAAAAGATTAGAATGTTTTTGAAATTTCTCAGTTTTTTTCTTTATCAACAAGCGACTACTGCCAAGTTCTAAAAATAGTCGAAGAAAATGGGTCTTTTCATTTTGATCACGATTACACGATGTTTAGGAACAATATTTGTTATATATTAGTAGATTTACTGAAAAATCATAAAATTTTATTTTTTGTTCTATTTTTTCAATTAATATTAATGGTGAAAAAATAGTTTTTTTTTTCTCAAAAATCGACGAAAGGGTCTTGTACGAAATTTATTCAAGTTTTCAAAGCTGCCCATCAATTTCCTTTGCGATCATTGGCTGCTGAGATATCATTGATGAAAAACAAAACGGTCTTTTGCATTATAAGTCGGATATCCCAGAAAAAAGTTGACGTATAGAGACCACAAAAAACCAAATTGAAGCTGAATAAATAAGCAAACGGACCAACGGACAAACGGAAATTGTTTTTTTTTATCTTGATAGGACTAATTTTAACATTGATACAGCCTTTCAAAAAACACTTTAAAAAGTGAAGAAATTTTCTGCCTCTTTAATTTTTAGGGGTAGGGTGTAAAAAGTGATATATTTTTCACAATTTTCAGTCAATCGAAAAAAGCGCTCATCCTTGACTGTCAAAGCAATCTAAGAAGCTTCAGTTAACATTTCAAGTCGATTGGACGAGAATTGTTCGAGTTTCTGCTACGTCCCGATACTAAAAACATGGTTTTGAGAAAAACGTGTTTGAAGTCAACGGTTTCATAGACGCTGTAGCTGAAGAAGTCTTTTTCGTAATCTAATGCCACTTATTGGTCGAAAATAAAACTATTTTTAGTGGGTGACTTTGTCCCCACAATAGACTTACAAGAGTTGAGAACTGCGCCTACCGGCATGGCATCGCCGAAGACGGTTGTCAGCGCCGGAGACTTCCTTCAAAAATAGCTCAGAAACCACTTTATAATTGTTTTTTTTTTCAGCTACAAACGAATATGCATGATATTTTTTGAGGTTCCAAGGATTCCTTAAAAGTGCTTCCAACAAAACGATATTTCGAAAATTCTACACCGGTGTCCTCAAAACTATTCGCGATCGTAAAATTTTACCGCTCGTCTGTAGAGCGAGACTCCTGCGAACGTCTTTGCTAGAAAATTCGATCCGTGGAGAAACGTGCCGAAGATAAATCCTGGCAGGGAGGACAAATTCTAAACGCAATTGTTTAAATAAAAAGCAGTGTCAAATTTGTTGAGGTTCCAAGGATTTTTTAAAAGTGCTTCCAATAAAACAATTTTTCGAAAATTTTACACCGGTGTCCTCTAAACAATTCGCGATTGTAAAATTTTACCGCCCTTTTGTAGAGCGAGACTCCTTCGATCGTCATAGCTAGAAAAATCGATCCCTGGACATACCTGCCGAAGAAAAATCCCCGCAGAAAGAAAAAAATGCTAAACATATTTTTTTTGCAGTAAATATAAAATTTTACCACTCTTTCGCAAAATGAGACTCGGTCAATCTCGTTCGCTCGCAAATTTGGTCGGTCGCAAACAACCTGCCGAAGATAAGCCATGGCAGAGACAAACATCCGGAACGCAATTGGTTGAAAAAAGAGCATTGTAAAATGTTACAACCCTTTTGTAGAGTGAGTCTCAAGTGATCTCGGTCGTGACTCGAGATTTTGGCAAAGATCCAATTCGTCGACGATGAGCAACATCGAGATGCCAACTAGTCCTCGGGCTTGTTCGTTTAAATTAATTGAAAAGGAATGGGAAAATGTCAGCACCTTTCCACCACACGAGTCTCTAGCAAACTCCGTTTGCTAGAAAGTCCAATCATAAAGAAATTTCCACCGAAGACCGCCGTCGACAAAAAAATCGATTCGAGGGCATTTGTTTAAAAAATGCGCGTTCTCAAAATTTCATCGCTCTTCCGTAGAGCGAGACTAGCGATCTTGATTGCTCGAGAAGTTGACCAGCAAAAATGCTGCCAAATATAAACCCTGGCACAGATAAAAATGCCGAACGCATTTCTTTAAATAATGAGCATTGTAAAATTTTACCACTCTTTTGTGGAGTGAGTTTCGAGCAATTTCGTTCGCTCGAAATTTTGACACGTATCGAAATCGTTGATGACAAGCGGCATTGAGGTTACGAATAGTGCTCGAGCTTATTTATTTAAATGAATTAAAAATGCATGGGAAAATGCCAGTACCCTTCTACAAGACGAGTTTTGGTGGTGGCCGTCGTCGAAAAAAATCGATTCGATGGCATTTGCATATACAATGTACAATGCAACAAAGTTTCACCGCTCTCCTGCCGAGCAAGCGCATGCTTCCAATACAAGCGTACCTTGGTCGCTACGCATAGTTGTGTGTATTGTGCGATACACACATAGATGTAAGGTGTTTGCGTTCGACCGAACGGTGTGCGAGAATGTATTCGTTCTTTCTGCACGTGTGCCGGCGTAGCAAACACACACACACATGCACGCGTGCGCTCAGCGACCACCGTCTGTTTGGCTTCGACTCTTCCTCCCAGTGCGAAGCATCGAAACCGAATTCGCGAGCGCTGCGCTGTCCGTCGGTAGCGACTCGTAGCTAAAAACTGCGAGATTTGCGCTACCGACGTAACGAGCGGTCGAGTCGAAATTTTCGGGCGTGTGGCAAATCGCCTTAAGCTCCATTTTGGATGAGCTTCTGCAAGAGCGACTGCTCTTTCTTTGTACCACAAAGGAATATACTCTTTTGGCACTGGCGCGAATTCTTCGGCAACAAAATCTACGTCATCTTCTTCTACACCCTTGCACTATAATGTACAGAATTGTTGACTGTTAGACTTTCAATTTAAAGAAAAAAATTGGAAAATAACGCTCATAAAAATAATACTCACCGCTTCATACTCTTGCAGTTCATCTATCTCGTCGACACCGATAAGATCCTCAACGTGAATTATTTGTCTCTCTGTCAACATGTCGAGCATTGCAGACGAAATCGCTTCGCCCCTTGTGAGGGACGTGGAGGAAATAACGCTTGGCGGTGTATTTGTGAGCAGATTCAAATGGCCGAGCAAAGTTTCGGTATGTTTTAAGGCGTTAGTGAGTTCACCCTTTGACTGCTCATCATACTCTCCCATTTCTGATGGAGTTTTTTGTGATGGCCCTACTTCTGTTACAGCACCTCTTTTTTCCATTTTGTACTTCTTTTCGCATGTACACTCCACGAACGACAAGCTACGATTGAATTCCGTTAGGACTCGTCGGACGGGTACGCACAGCGTAAGCGGGGATAACGAAAGAAGGGCAGGGACAATAAATACAGGTAGCAAACGTTGCCCAAATATTACAGATTGAACCTACAGACGGTTTGCTAGCTTCGAAATATTATTTTCCAATCGCCTTGAAAGTTTGCTTCGAAAAAAAGTAACATCGCGCAATAAATTAAATAATGAGCGAATACTGTGTTATAGTAAATTATTTCCTGACCATTTATTCCAGCGTTAATATTATTTTTTTTGTTCATGTGATCATAATTTTATTTAAACGAACTACACAGTATAGAATAATATATGTTGCGATGCGGTTGTAAAAATAATTTCATTAGAAAATGAGATAAGTGTGCCCAATCAATCATTTTCATTGAAATCACGAACGATTGAGAAAACATTTTTTTTAATAAATAAATAAACACACTCATACGCTTGGCGATACGCATAATTTACGCGGATATGAGCGGCGCATGAAACTTTGGCGTCGTTTTCTCAAAAACCAGGGCGCATAAGAAAGAATTCCTTCAGCGTGGTACTCTGGGGAAGTACCCTCATAATATAGCTGAGACCCATCAAAATCCGTTTGTATCATACTTCGCACTCCTCTTGTAAAACCGTTTGATTTTTTTGCATCGGATGATCCACCTCCGAGATTTAATCAACAGCGCAGACCTACTATTTTGTAAGGAAATTTTGTTAACTACCATTTTCGTCTATAAATAGTGACTTAAGTAAATAATTTTTTTAAATGTATTTCGAAAATATATTTATTAAGTGTAACAACTTTTATATCAATATCTATAATTTAACCTATCAAAAATTAATGAAGATAGCCTTTTTTATCGTGTAGAGTGAGAACACCCATTAAAAATCGAATAAAGACGGACTCGATTGCGAACTTCGTGCACAAAGATGTGCCAGGTTTCATCGGACATGCGATGCAGTTGGTTGTATGAAAATTGGAAAACATTGTGTGGGCGCAGGGTAACGTGTAGATGAATGTGACCTTAACTTGTAAATTCCGACTTATGAAAGCATTTTGTATTTCTACTTGAACGCGATCTTCTTTTGAAATGTTTGAGGAAGAGGAGGAGGAGGAGGAGGAGGACGCTACCGTTCCCAGGGTATATCGATGTTTGTGTTATTTCACCACAGAAGAAATATTGCAAAGGAACAAAGAGGACTGCAGTAATATTAATAATTGTCGACTTATTTTTCCCGAAGGTACGACGGCCATGTTGACATTAAAAAATTACAAGCAACAGAGGATAATTCTATTTTGAATTTACGCAGGCTTGTTGGAATGTTTGCTACAACCGGTCACCGCACCGCAGGCTAATGCTGTACATTGTCACAAGAATGTACCTCAAAGTATTGCCTGCTATGAGCCTTGCATATTTAATGACGCTCTCTCGGAGTACAGAGTGTCTGGTGGAAAGAATTGTGTTGAATGGTTCATGCGGGAGCTAGAAGAACTGACCAGCTCATTGCATGGAATTTTTCAGACCGTCGTACTAATGAAACCTTGAAGCTGCGACGCAAGTCATAGTTTCAAGTTAGCTGATAAATATCATATTTGTGGGAAACCATTTGCTTCCACAAACGTGAGAGTTCGAGATCATTGTCACTTTACAGGAACATTTCGCCATGCTGCTTATCAAGGATGTAATTTAAATTACGAAGCGGCCCATGTAGTTCCAATATTTTTTCACAACTTTCCGAGATACAACGCATACTTTTTAATAGTAGCATTGGCTCGAATCTTGAAAGGATTAATGAGTCTTTTGCTGATTAATAGAGAGAAAACTATTTCATTTTCGCAGCGCGTCAAAGGCAGACGCATGCAGTATTGACTCATCGACTCTATGATGTTCGTGCCGAGTAGCATTGAAAAAAGTCATTTACCTGAAAACCGATCAAATAATAGTAATGCGCAACTATTGCGCTAACGTAACAGAATTTGAATTATTTACGCGAAAATGCGGTTTGTCTGTGACTACTTGGATTCTTGGACTACTTAGACTCGGAATTGCCTGCGAAAGATCCATTTTTTCTCTCGACTGAATAATGATAATGTTTCGGCCGACGATTACGTACACGCGTGTGAACTTTGGGATGTCTCCGATTCTACAACATTGGGTGAGTATTCTGACTTGCATTTGAAAACAGCTGTACTCTCACTGACGGACATTATTGAGAATGTGTTGCGGATTGAGTGAAATAATGCCGGGATGTTGAGGATCGTGCAGACGGTGGAAAATAAAGGTTGTTCGAAGACGCGACGTGTTTGCGCGGGATCCGCTTGTCTGTTTATTGAAATAGTCTCGGAGTCAATGTTTTTGGAATCGTTGCGGGTGAACGAGCGGTTTTCACAATAAAGCGAAGCGGTGTAGACGAGTCGGAGATCGCGCACTGATTTTATTGATCTCGTGACGATATCGCACGACTGTAGAGAAATGGCCGGTTAAGTGGAACTTTAACCCATTAACGCCCAAGAATCGCGATTTTTTCCTTCAATTTGAAGCCAGATTTTTATTATACAAAAAAAATCATAAAAAATGAAGAGGTACGTTTCCTAGTATTTTCGGGGGTGCTCTTTCAGAATCTGGGGTCAAAATCGGGTTTTGTCCATTAGGAAAAAAAATATGGCGGCTTTTAAACAAAAATAACAGGAAAAATCGATGACACTTTTTTTTCAAAATTTTTTTTCACCTCGAAGCCGTTGAAAAGTCCGGTTTTTGTTTCAACCGTGGGTGCATAGAATAGTGACGATTGAACAATCAATTTTTTTAATTCGTCGTTGTCAACATTTTCACCCCCAAAATGGCGCTTTTCACCCCCTGAGTGACACGAAAAATTTCACGCTCGGTGTCCCAAATGAAAGTAGTTGGATTTGGACGAAAATTGGTACTCAGAGGTTTTTGAGGTCGCTGATTACGATTCTGGTCTCAAAATTCCAAAATTCAAAATGGCCGATCCAATATGGCGGACACAAATGCAAATTTGTGTCCGCAAATTTGTGTTCATTTGAATTGGATAAAACGTGGCACTCGGGGGTTTTCGAGGTCGCTGATTATGATTCTGCTCTCAAAATTCCGAAATTCAAAATGGCGGATCCAATATGGCGGACACAAATGCAAAAGTTCATATGAATTGGATAAAACATGGTACTCGGGGGTTTTCGAGGTCGCTGATTATGATTCTGCTCTCAAAATTCCGAAATTAAAAATGGCGGATCCAATATGGCGGACACAAATGCAAAAGTTCATTTGAATTGGAGAAAACGTGGCGCTCGGGGGTTTTCGAGGTCGCTGATTATGATTATGCTCTCAAAATTCCGAAATTCAAAATGGCGGATCCAATATGGCGGACACAAATGCAAAAGTTCATTTGAATTGGATAAAACGTAGCACTCGGGGGTTTTCGAGGTCGCTGATTATGATTCTGCTCTCAAAATTCCGAAATTCAAAATGGCGGATGCAATATGACGGACACAAATGCAAAAGTTCATTTGAATTGGATAAAACGTGGCACTCGGGGGTTTTCGAGGTCGCTGATTATGATTCTGCTCTCAAAATTCCGAAATTCAAAATGGCGGATGCAATGTGGCGGACACAAATGCAAAAGTTCATTTGAATTGGATAAAACGTGGCACTCGGGGGTTTTCGAGGTCGCTGATTATGATTCTGCTCCCAAAGTTCCGAAATTAAAAATGGCGGACAAAAATGCAAAAGTTCATTTGTATCGGATGGAATGTGGCGCTCGGGGATTTGCGAGGTCGCTGATTATGATTCTGCTCTCAAAATTCCGAAATTAAAAATGGCGGATCCAATATGGCGGACACAAATGCAAAAGTTCATTTGAATTGGATAAAACGTGGCACTCGGGGGTTTTCGAGGTCGCTGATTATGATTCTGCTCTCAAAATTTGAAAGCCTTTGGGTTTTCAAATACCTGAAAATACCAGGTATTTAAATACTCAAAGGCTTTTGAATTTTGAGAGCAGAAATAAAATAAGTTACCTAGAAAACCCTCGAGTGTGACGGTTTATCCAATTCAAATGAACTTTTGCATTTGTGTCCGCCATATTGGATCCGCCATTTTTAATTTCGGAATTTTGAAAGCAGAATCATAATCAGCAACCTCGAAAACCTCCGAGTGTCACGTTTTATCCAATTCAAATAAACTTTTGCATTTGTGTCCGCCATATTAGATCCGCCATTTTGAATTTCGGAATTTTGAGAGCAGAATCATAATCAGCGACCTCGAAAACCCCCGGGTGCCACGTTTTATCCAATTCAAATGAACTTTTGCATTTGTGTCCGCCATATTGGATCCGCCATTTTGAATTTCGGAATTTTGAGAGCAGAATCATAATCAGCGACCTCGAAAACCCCGAGTGCCACGGTTTATCCAATTCAAATGAACTTTTGCGTTTGTGTCCGCCATATTGGATCCGCCATTTTGAATTTCGGAATTTTGAGAGCAGAATCATAATCAGCGACCTCGAAAACCCTCGAGTGCCACGTTTTATCCAATTCAAATGAACTTTTGCATTTGTGTCCGCCATTTTTAAATTCGAAATTTTGAGAGCAGAATCATAATCAGCGACCTCGAAAACCCCTGAGTGCCACGTTTTATCCAATTCAAATGAACTTTTGCATTTGTGTCCGCCATATTGGATCCGTCATTTTTAATTTCGGAATTTTGAGAGCAGAATCAAAATCAGCGACCGCGAAAACCCCCGAGTGCCATGTTTTATCCAATCCAAATGAAATTTTGCATTTGTGTACGCCATATTGGATCCGCCATTTTGAGTTTCGGAATTTTAAGAGCAGAATCATAATCAGCGACCTAGAAAACCCCCGAGTGTCACGTTTTATCCAATTCAAATGAACTTTTGCATTTGTGTCCGCCATATTGGATCGGCCATTTTGAATTTCGGAATTTTGAGACCAGAATCGTAATCAGCGACCTCAAAAACCTCTGAGTACCAATTTTCGTCCAAATCCAACTACTTTTCATTTGGGACACCGAGTGTGAAATTTTTCGTGTCACTCAGGGGGTGAAAAGCGCCATTTTGGGGGTGAAAATTTTGACAACGACGAATATAAAAAATTGCTTGTTCAATCGTCACTATTCTATGCACCCATGGTTGAAAAAAAAACCGGACTTTTCAACGGCTTCGAGGTGAAAAAAAATTTTGGAAAAAAGTGTCATCGATTTTTGCTGTTTTTTTTTTAAAAAGCCGCCATTTTTTTTTCCTAATGGACAAAACCCGATTTTGACCCCAGATTCTGAAAGAGCACCCTCGATAATACTAGGGAACGTATCTCTTCATTTTTTATGATTTTTTTTATATAATAAAAATCTGGCTTGAAAATGAAGGAAAAAATCGCGTTTCTTGGGCGTTAATGGGTTAATGACGCATGCGGTCTTGGCCAGGCCACGCGGTGCGCTTAGAGATACGGAAATGCGATGTAGACTTTGCGGGTAACGATTGCGTCTTATACACCAATCGTGCGGGTGACGAGTGCAGAGTGCACACGTTAACTCACATTACGATTAAAGATAGCGGTGCGGGTTTAACAGCGGGGCGGTTAAAGAAAACTTGGACGTAACCAGCAGCGAAGTGTCGCAGAGCACGGTCAGAACAAAACAGAAAGATGAAGATGGCCGCTCTCGCGTGCCGGCCGGCACAGGTCCAGCAGGGCATGCGCTCTGAGGCTAGGTGCTGCCTCGGCCCACGAGGTGCTGCCTCGGCGCGAGCCGCTCGGGAAGCTCGCCCCGCTTGTAAGGCGAGGCGGAATCCCGAACATTCTCCCGCCATCAGCACTGCGGTGGTGATGTTCTAGATGAGGATTGACGTCCTCGATGAGGGTTGAATCGGCGCCGACCAGGTTGGTGTCGCAGTCAGAGTGCAAGACGCGAGGTATTCCTCTTCTCGCTGCGAAGCGTCGATATGTAGCGATGAAGCCGTCAGTCGAGTAGTCGCTGACGACCTCGAGGTGCACGGCTGACGTGGTGAGGCACACGAAGACGCAGATCCATCCCTTGGTTGTTTTTGCTCCCCGTCCCTTCCACGTTTTGATGGTCAACGGCCCCGCGTAGTCGAGGCCTGTGTGCGTGAAGGGGCGATGCGGTGAGACCCTGGCTGTGGGCAGTTGGCCCATCAGCTGTTGAGCGCGGATTCCTCGCTGTCGCGCGCACTTGACACAGCGAAGAACGTGCGATTTGACTGGAGCTCGGCCTCCGAGAATCCAGAATGATTGCCGAATGTCAGCGAGCGTGAGCTACGTGCCTCCGTGGAGCGTCCGGAGGTGCGAGTTGGCAATGACGAGTTCTGTCAGGCGTGAGTGCCTAGGCAGAATAGCGGGATGCTTGCCCTCGGGTGAGAGCGATGATCTGGTAAGCCTGCCTCCGACCCGAATCACGCCTTCGTGATCAAGGAATGCGGTGAGACGGGAGAAGGCATGGTTTGGATTGAGATTAGAGTGCGAGCTCAACACCCTGATCTCGTGCGCAAAGTAGAGCGCTTGCGTTGCTTTGACCCACAGGATTCTTGCGGCGTCGATCTCTTCTGGGGTAAGAATGGTGACGTGAGCTCCGATGGCTGGTTTTCTCAGTTTTGCAACAATCTTGGAGCAGAGGGCGGTGATCCTGATGAGTTTCTACAATGATGAATACCGATTGATTAAGTCCCAGTGATATTCGAGTTTCGGAGCCGCAACGAAGAGTGCGATTCCCGGACGAACTTCGGGTACGATGAAGTCGTCAGCGGTGAGTGGTTGACGAGGCCACTTCTCTTGCGGTTCAGTCATCCATGGTGGTCCCGTCCACCATAGTGGATGATTTCGGAGTTGGTGGGTCGTCAGGCCCCTGGAGGGCCCGTCGGCAGGATTTGATGCGCCAGGAACGGGTCTCCAGTGAGCAAGTGGGACGAGCTGCTGAATAAGCAGTACGCGGTTCCTGACGTGGTCCTTCCACCTTGAGGCGGGTGAGTTGATCCACGACAGAGTGATTTGAGAGTCCGTCCACAAGTGAGTCCGTGAAACTGGTAGCTGGAGTGTCACTTGAGTTCGTCGGATTAGCTTTGATAATAGCAGCGCTGCTGAGAGTTCCAACCTCGGGATGGTTAGTTGCTTAAGCGGGGCGACTCGCGTTTTTGCGCAAACGATAGTTGACGAGACGCCAGTGGACGGAGAGTTGACTACTAGGTAGACAACTGCGGACATCGCGAGCTGCGATGCATCGGAGAAGCCATGGAGTTCAACAGTGGAGTTGCTCCACGTGTTGAACCATCGTGGGATGGAAATTTTGGCCAATTGTTGCATGTCTTCTCTGATGGCGAGCCACCTTGACACGATGGTCGGTGGCAGTGAGTCGTCCCAGCTGATTTTTTGCAGCCACAGTTCTTGGAGAAGAACCTTGGCTCGAATTGTAGCTGGGGAGATGAAACCAAGTGGATAAAAAATCTGAGCTTCCTCAGATAAGATTTGGCGTTTCGTGATTGCCTTTGCGGTCTTAGAAAAGCGAGCTGCGAACGTGAATTCGTCAGTTTGAGCGTTCCATTTTAGCCCGAGTATCTTGGTCGAGCAATCGTCAAATGATATTGTGGAAGCGGGTGCCTCATCTGCGGAGATTGCCGAAAGCAAATCTTGATGCGTTGATTGCCATTTGGCCAGCGGGAACCCTCCCGCGTGGCACAGCTCTTTGAGTTGGTGAGCGATGTCGATTAGCTGTTCGGCGGAGTCCGCTCCGCCGAAAATGTCATCGACGTAGCGTCCCTTGAGCAGCGATGGAATCGCCAAAGGGAAGCGGTGTCCTTCGTCCTCTACGAGTTGCAGAAGGACTCGTACGGCCAAGAAAGGAGCGGCTCTTGTTCCATACGTCACCGTTTTGAGCTTGAAGTGAGTTTCTGTGGCGTCGTCGTTGATCCACAGGATGCGTTGGAGGTCACAATCGTCGTCATGCACGTTGATTTGTCGGTACATCTTCGTAATGTCCGTTGCGAAGATGTGGCGATGATGGCGAATCCACGTGAGCACGTCGGTGATGTCCAGAAGCAGATTCTGTCCCGTGTGCATAATGTCATTGAGGGACTGTCCAGATGACGTTGGACAGGACCCATTGAAGACCACCCGTAATTTTGTTGTAGTGCTGTCGGGTCGGAGAACTCCGTGGTTCGGCAGGTAATACACCCCGTGAGGATGAGCTCGTGCCGATGAACCACCGGATGAGACCCTCAACCCTCCGGCTGGTTGTAAAAGCAACTGGTGCCAAGGTCATCTCACCAGCGGTGTCACCAACGGTATGCTCACCTCGATGCGGGAGGTTAGATGATTGTGCGGAGATCTGAACCATGTGGCCGAGTGCTTCATACTCGTGCATGAAGTTCTTGTAGAGTTCTCGGTAGGAGTCGTTCTTCTGCAGTTTGCGAAGAGTACGCTTGAGACAACAGTGAGCTGCGGGGTACGAGTCCCCTAATACTGCGGGTGGCGATTTCAGAGGGAGCCGCACCGTGTAGCGGCCCGTGGAGTCTCGAGAGTGCGTAGACTTGAAGTGGTCTTCGCACTCTTGTTCTTCATGCGTGAGAGCTCCTTCTGCATCTGACGGCGGTTCCTCTTGAACCCAAAACTTGGAGAGGAGAATTTGCAGCTCATCGTTGCTGGTTTGCGTACTTACGGGGTGGGAAGTGCACCCTGAAGAGTTGAATGAGTGCACAGGGCCCAGGACTAGCCAACCAAAGATTGACAGCTGAGCGATCGGCATTGTCGGTGATTGTTTGACGATGTTGGGCTTGATGATCTGCCCGTACACATCGGCGCCGAGAATGAGGTCGACAGAGCGTGGCTCCAAGAAGTCTGGGTCAGCCAGCATCAAGTTGTTCAGGTGGGGCCACGTCTGCCTAGCGGAGTGGAACGATGGAAGCACCGAGGTCAGTTTCCTCAGAATGTGAGCGTCGACCGATGCTGAGGCGGTGGAATGGAGCGAGCGCAATGTTATTGTCGCCATTCCTTGCGTTTGCGTTGTTGTTCCTCCTTCAATGCCGATGATCGGGATTGCGGATTGATGACGACGAACTTTGAGTTTTTTGGCGAGTTGTTCCGAGACGAAGGACAGTTCTGATCCCGGATCGACGAGGACACGCGCTCTCGTGTGTTCGGATAACGAGAGTGCGGTTGCGAGTGCTGTGGCAAGCAGCGTTGTGTTGTGAGTGCGAGGCACGCTAGCGGTTGGAATTTGAGTGCGAGGCACGTCAGCGGTTTTGACGATTGCACCTGATCCCTATTGCGAGGTTGCGTATGTTGAGGGCTTCGGCTCGCTTGATGCGGGGGCGCTGTATTTGCGGCTTGGCTCCTCGTGGAGCATCGTGCAGAAATGACACGTTTTTGTCGACTTGCAGGCGGCCGAGCTGTGCCTGCCAAGGCAGTTGAAGCACAGCCGGCAGTTGGACGCGATCTTGCGGCGTCCTGTTGTGTCGAGTGCCTTGAACTTCGCGCACGTGATTATATAGTGCGACCCGTTACAGCAGTCGCAGTGATATGCGCGAGAGTCGCGAAGCGGTTTAGCGGAGCTCTGTTGTGCGGATGCGTGATGAGCGCTGACCGGCTTGGAAGCGGACAGCGAGCTCGAGGCCATAGGCGTGGTGGTCTCGATCCGTTCGAGTGCTCGAGCTCGAACGGTCAGGAACTCTTTGAGCTTGGAGAAGCTCGGGTACTCGGATGAAGAGCCGAGGGAATTTTCCCAGGCCTCTCGCGTGGCGGTGTCCAGCTGATGGCACACGTGGTGAACGAGAATGGCTCCACCTAGATTCTCGACCACTCCCAATGAATCGAGTGCCTTGCACGCCT
Organism: Ophion obscuratus; assembly: GCA_964007375.1. NCBI lineage: Eukaryota > Metazoa > Arthropoda > Insecta > Hymenoptera > Ichneumonidae > Ophion > Ophion obscuratus. The sequence goes on from OZ023314.1 coordinate 61,566,628, forward strand.
CGGAGACTCGGGAGATGAGTGCGAAGAGCCCCTTTGCGGCAAGCGTTTGCCACGACGGTTCAAGCGAGCTACCCATTAGCGGGTAGTTGGCGATGAGTTCGGCTGGTCCAGCGGACATGCAGCTCCGGAGGTAATGGAGGCGCTCGATGTCGGAGATTCGAGAGTTTTTCATAATGAGTTCTCCGAACATCTCCTTAAAGCCGGGCCAGTCGGCGTACTCACCGCTGAAGGTCTTGAGTGGGATGTCCGGGAGTTTTGGCTCGCACTTAGACTCCGACGCGGGCTGCTGGCTCGAGTCTGTTGTTACGAACTGGGCGCGCAGTTTGCTGAGTGCCTTTAAGCACTTGCGGTGCAGCTTGGCTTCCGTGCCGTGGATGTCATTTCGGAAATACTCGTGGTCAATGAACTTGGCGGGCCAATGGAGCTCAAAGTACCGATGCGTTTCCTTGAACTCTGCGTGGATGGCCTCGACATTATCGATTTCGACCTGAAGGTCCTCCACGGTGTCGAGAGACCAATCCTCGACGGATTCATCCAAAATCGACTGGATGCAGTCCAGTCGGCTGAGTTGAGTTTTGTATTTGACCACGAGGTCAGTCGGAAGCCGAGCGGGTGAGTTTTGGCGGGACGATCTTTCGCCGCCAGAGCGCGCCGGCGCAGTTTCGGGTGATGGATCGCTCGAGGTGGTGGGAGGAGCGAGTAGACCCTGGTCGACCGATCCTCCTTGAAGCGGCGGGGCCTCTGTCGCAGGCTTCGTTATGAGGCTCGACGGCGAGCCTTGGTCGATGGTGACCTCGGGCGTCGTGCGGCCGGATGACGGTTTCGACATGGCGGGCTAGTGTCTGAATTGCACGACGCGCACTCGAACGACGAAACCCGGGAGACGCGCGACGCACGAGATACGAAACTGCGCGGGGTGAGCGCGACACCGCTCAAAATGGCGGTCGAAGTCTCGAGAGACCGAGATCAAGAGCGACGTGCCCACGAGGGCAATGGCCGTCGCGAGCGCGCACACGCGAGGCGGGAAAATCTTGGAGGAATCGCGTTGTTGCGATTCACTGCCGCGGCGTTCACGTGCTGTCACGAACAGCGAGAGATGAAAGGAGCGCGACACAATCGACAGAAATTCGCGAGAATCGTCCGAACTCGCGAACTCGACGAAGAAAGCTCGAAAATGCGAGGCGAAGCACTGCTGATCGCGAACAATGGCGCGAGACACGCGGCGGCGTTTTCAAAAACGATTTTTTCCGCTAAGTGGCCAATGACTGTCACCGAGTGCAGCGGTTGGCCACGTCGACACGAGCGAGGGGTGGGAGACTCCCGAGCGCGGCACAGTGGTTGGCCGAGTCAAATTGGCCGAGTGACACGTGGTCTCGCGACGCACAGAGTTTAGACTCGCGAACTTTTCACACGCACAAACACTCGCGAAATTACAAGTGGCACGATCCGGCTCGAAGGACCAAAAAATGTTGCGGATTGAGTGAAATAATGCCGGGATGTTGAGGATCGTGCACACGGTGGAAAATAAAGGTTGTTCGAAGACGCGACGTGTTTGCGCGGGATCCGCTTGTCTGTTTATTGAAATAGTCTCGGAGTCAATGTTTTTGGAATCGTTGCGGGTGAACGAGCGGTTTTCACAATAAAGCGAAGCGGTGTAGACGAGTCGGAGATCGCGCACTGATTTTATTGATCTCGTGACGATATCGCACGACTGTAGAGAAATGGCCGGTTAAGTGGAACTTTAATGACGCACGCGGTCTTGGCCAGGCCACGCGGTGCGCTTAGAGATATGGAAATGCGATGTAGACTTCGCGGGTAACGATTGCGTCTTATACGCCAATCGTGCGGGTGACGAGTGCAGAGTGCACACGTTAACTCACATTACGATTAAAGATAGCGGTGCGGGTTTAACAGCGGGGCGGTTAAATAAAACTTGGACGTAACCAGCAGCGAAGTGTCGCAGAGCACGGTCAGAACAAAACAGAAAGATGAAGATGGCCGCTCTCGCGTGCCGGCCGGCACACGTCCAGCAGGGCATGCGCTCTGAGGCGAGGAGAGAGCGCCCACGAGGTGCTGCCTCGGCGCGAGCCGCTCGGGAAGCTCGCCCCGCTTGTAAGGCGAGGCGGAATCCCGAACAGAGTGTATGTAAAAATAGCATCGACACGTACTGCCTCTATCCATTGCATTATTCTAGCGCACTTGGTCTATCCTTTAATTTTATTTTAAAGTGTACCAACGTAGATCTCGAACTCTTTGTCGACGTTGGCATGTTAATGTTCATCGAGAAAGGTATTCGTGGTGGGGTAGCTCTGTTTCAATGGGTACGCGAAAGCGTATTATTGCTATATGCAAGATGACTTTGATCCAACCGGGCCAGAGTCATACACAATGTATGATGACGTCAATAATTTGTATGGCGCAGCTACACATGAGGCATTGCTATCTGGCTCGATCGCTTGGGTAGAAAATTTCGTAGATTGTATCAAGGATATTCTAGATAACGCTGAAACGGGATACATCTTGGAAGTTAATTGAGGGTAGTCTCAACAGTTACACGACACGCACACAGATCTATCCTTGGGCCCGCAACACTACGATTCTCCTGGGAGCATTCGGTGAAAATTTACGACCACGCTTTTTCGAAAAGAAACATATATAATTCGCTAGAGAAATTTAAACAATACCTAAGAATGGGACTAAGCTTCACAAAAATTTACAGAGTCCTCGAGTTTAAACTGCGCGCTTGGCTAAGAAAATACATCGATGTAAATAAGGAATTTAGGTATAAATATGACAATTAATTCGAGAATTTTTTTATAAGCTCATGAATAACGCGGTTGTCCGGAAAACGATGGAAAATGTGAGAATCCATCCTGAAGTACGTATTGTAACTAACATAAGTGTATGGGGCAGTGGGAAGCGGACGCGCAGATCGCCAATTCTACGCTCCATAGCTGCACCATATTTGACAATGACATTACGATGGCAAGGCATACTTTTCTGTTCCAGGAAAAATAATTTTCTCTACGTTGAGTATTCTGGAATTTTTCGCGCTGTACAGTAATTTCGTATCGAGTCGCGTGTTTACAAAATTTCGCTTGGAGGCCATGGCTCGCGTCAAATCTACACATATCCTCTTACACAATTGTAACGCGTTCTCAAATTATGCCACAGTTCGACAGTTCTTAGCAAACCGGCGAATTCAACGGATCTTCGGATACTCGTGTCGGTAACGATCGAATCACAGTTAATCTATCTATTCGATTACTGGCTCTCAATAAAGCTATTTCTCATATATTGTGTATTAAACTATAGACATGTAAATTGATGTATTTCTTTACTACCGTCGCCCAACTAATAGCACTCTTTACGGGGATCGTTTATCTAGGTTTTCCCGCTAACATTCTGGTCCTTCGAGCCGGATCTAAAGAAACAGTGCTCAATTAGTGAAAAATCACGCTATCGTGTGTACAACTTCGATGGATTCATCGCTAAAAAGTCGGTTTTGCGTTATCATTTTTGTTTTGGATTTGCAAGATCGCAAAGTATCGCGCAAACTTCTCGAAAATGATCTCGGATTAAGGCGCCTCGATTCTAGCGCGCGCGCGTGTGTGTGTTTGTGTGTGTGTGTGCTCTCATCCTAAAAAGGCCTTTTATGCTAGAAATAATATCGGGCAGAATAGAAGCGCTCATTTGAAAATAAGAAGAGCTGAACGAATTCATACGACAATCTCGTTTGAATCTCGGGAAACCCAACCCTTGAAATAGGTCAGCGCTACGCAGACGAATGCGTGTAGACGCGCAGGACGCTAATTGAGCAAAATTCTTTCATCACTTGGAACACCTTTCATCACTTGGAACCGATTCTTTCATCACGACAAACATCTTTCATCACTTGGAACCGGAAAAAGGCGAGAACTGGCTTCTTTTCGAGACGAAATTTATTCTCAGTGCGAAGAAGCGTACTGTGACAGCAAGGCAGAAATATTGGAGTTGATCGAGACGTGGACACCACCAAAGAAAAAACTACCCTCTCCGCATGTCGTCACGAGGCAAGCTCCATAGTCTCAACAGTTACCTCGCATCGATCTGTCAAAGTTTTCAGGGTCGTCGAACGGGCGGTCAAATTTGGTGATTTTTTTACACCAACGATCGGATCGAACGGGAAACTCGCGGCTGCAAAAAAAACTACAGTACCTCAAAATGAGTTTGACAGTTGAGGCCGCACTTTTACTCAAAAACATGACGGGTACGGGCGATAATTTGGCAAGAGCATGAAAAACTTTTGTCGCGCGCTATGAAAATAGGCGCATCCTTATTGCCGCGCATTTCTATGTTACTCCCGACGCGGCGAGCGGCTTACAAATCGGCCGCCGATCTTAAAGCGCATCTCAACGAAACGAAAGAGTCTCTCGAGTGTCGTTTGGCAAAACTGCCAAACGACACGCCGGTCCGCGAAAATCAAAACAAACTCCGTTAACAATAGGATTGCCTTTCTCGAAGCGAAGGTTTATCAAGTAACCATTGGAACGCCGAACGAAAATGCTGCAGAAATGAGGACGAACGCGATATCTTGTGTGCTTTGTCAACCTTGCATTATATCTCAGCTTACCCGGAGTAGCGGAGTATAAATCCACCGAACAGCGCCGTAAATGTTTCGGTCAAAAAGTACTATGTTTGAAAGGTTTGGGATTTCATCATGCTCGGAATCGAAAATCACCAAGACGGTGTCAAATATGAGCCGGTCCGCACCGTACGTCGATTCACCGACCCAAAACGAGTCCGAGCGTGAAAAGCAGCCAGGCGACAGACGCGTCTTCGACTCTAAGTTTTCCGTCGGCAAGAGCGTCTCGAACCAGTGACGGAAATGTGCGCGAACCGTCGATTTTGAGTAACATCGCAACGTGTTTTCCTTCCGATTAACGGAATCGGTGTAAAACGGGCAAGCGTGTGTCGGCGACCCGTTATGCTGAATTTCAAATCGCGCGTAAATCCGGGCTTCTATATCTCTCTCGGTCGACACTTACGTTCTCGGAAAATAAACTTCGTACGTGCGTCCGACGCGCATTCTCTCGCCAACCGAGCCGCACATTGAAGGGCTCGCGCTCGCATATCCAGAATTCTTCAAATTGAACACGATCAATTCTAGGCGCGGAGGTGTACGCGACGATTCTTCAAAGCAAACTGATCAAAGTCCGCTTTGGAGAATCACCAGTCCCATCCGACAGTCTCATCGTACAGAAGACAGCCTTCCGATGGGTTTTATCTGGGTCGGTCTTGTCTGAAAATGACTCGACTTTTCAACGAAATCATGCTCACGGACTCGGCGTTCCGTAGATGATGACCTTAAGATGATCGCCTTCAGCAGTTCTCGGTTCAAGAAGAAACAGCAGTGCCTGGGACAGTCAGGCTCTCAAAAGAAGACTTTCAATGCGAACGAAGTTTCGTTAAAAATCTTTCGTGCGCATCAGGTCGGTACGTTGTACGACTCCTGCTAAAGCATCTCGCCAATTCAGAAATTTTTCCAAAAGTATGGGATGTCGTGATATGGTTCCCAAACCCGAACACACTGTTATGCATAACTGCTTAGATTTTTTGGACTTTTCTCCGATTTCGGAAATCTCCAAGCGTGGAGGCTTTCAGTTCTCCTTTCACTCCTATGCGAATGAAGAGGGCACGTCTATTTTGGGTGTAAGCAACTCAAAGAACGAATTTTAAACAAGAAATATACACTTTTAAAACTAGGCGTTGGTCTCACGATCGAGCGGTCTCCTTCGTCGAACATCTCTTGTCGACGATGCCGGTCACGTTCACTTCAGCAGGCAGCTACAAAATTCGTTCTCCGCGCAGGAGGAGAAGCACTCCCTCGTTCTGCCGAAGGAATCAGCACTGACGACACTCGTCGTCGATCATGCACATTGATCGACGCTTCATGGCGGTACGCAAGTAACGCTTTCAACTTTCCGACGTCAATGATACTGAAGTTTGCAACGTTGCAGACGCAACAAATTTTTTTGTAATTCTCGTCTTTGGATGATCAACATGTATCCGCCATGTACGTCTCCTGGAATTAACACTTAGGCGGGGGTGAAAATCGAAAGAAAAGAAATTGTATCAACCGACGTACGTTTATCACACATTTTCTTTTTCTCGATATTCGCTTTAGGGAACTTTGAAAAGTAGCCTGAAAACAATTTGGACGATTTTCGGGTTCCGAAAGCCACCTTTAGGCGGGGGTGAAAAATCGAGAAAAAAACGTATTTATCGACGCACGTCTGTCACGTATTCACTCCTTCGATATTTGCATTGGGGAGCTCCATACAGTAGCCTCAAAAAATTTGGATGAATTTCAGGTTCCGGAATTCACCGTTAGGAGGCGGTGAAAATCGAAAAATCGTATCTACCAATGTGCGTCTATCACACATTTACTTTTTCGATATTTGCATTGGAGACAGCGCCAAAACATAGCCTGAACAAAATTTCGACCGTTTCAGAGTCCCGAAATCCACTCTAAAGAAGGCGAAGATTCGAAAGCTGTCATGTACGCATGTTGCACAGTTACCGTTTTATCAATTACATCATGGAGCTCCAAAAACGATCGCAAATAGTACATTGTGTACCAAGGAGACGAAGTGGGCATAGAAGCCACTGTCGCCACGGTGCCCACGAGTATTTATATGACTAATCATGTTTTCCGACATTCAAAAGTCGATATTCCGAAAACTACGGCGCGTCGCCAAACATTTGTTTAAGGGGATCCCTTGAAATATCAAAAGTAACGTCTGTGCGAAATTTCAGCTGGATCGAAGGTGGGGCCTTTTCGGATCAGATTGAAATTTGCATCGTTGGAACATTTCTTTTGACAAATTTGCGTTACGAAAAACCCTCAATCATTTTTCAAGTAGCTAATAATAAAAATGAGGACATACACATATAAAAAAATACTTTCGTTGAATTTTAACGATGCAAACTTAAACACCATCTTTTTCGGAACTTGACAGAAAGTTTCGAACGACGCTATAAATCTGTCAAATTTAATCTGATCACCTTGAAATATTCAGTGAACATTTGTAAGATGATACACTGCCAAATGTGTTAGTTTCGAAAAAAGTTATTTTTCAACTTTTACAACTTGGCATAACCCCTTAAAAGAGAATGATACCCAAAGCATAAATTCAATGCATCCCAGCTCGCGCCGGAAGGTAGAATTCTCTCGAGTCACTGTGACATCGTCTTGGATCTTCTTAACGCGTCGAGGCATTTACTATGTATCGATGCCTCCACGAAACGCGTGTGTGACAGTGTGCGTACGATACGTTAGGCGCACGCAGTTGAAACCTTTTATTCCACAACGCTGTCCCTTCATAGCGAATCCACACTTAAGGCCTGCATAGACTACGACACTTATTGCGACACAAATGTCTGACACTAATGTCCGTTCTGTTCACACATAAGACGGTTTCGGTGTCCCAGAAAGTGTCTGTACTGTGATGTCGCTACACAAGTGTCTCAGGTGTTCACACACAAAACTACTGACACAGCTGCAGTACCCGCTCGGACGCCATGGAGAAACGTCGTGCGGCGGCAGCCGTAATTTCGTGCGCTGTTATTAAGGGGCTATACCAGTGCGACACTTTAAAAAGATCGATTTTTTTTGCCTTTTTCGACAGTTTATTCTTTCAAGAATATCATTATCATTTAAATTATATATGTCAATATCATTTTATCTTGCAAAAATCGATAGTTCAATCTCTAAACGCATTTTTCTCGAAATGAGATTTTTCAAATATGCTGACAGTGTAACTCAAATAGATCCGATTGACTTGAAATTTGAATTGAGTACTCTTGAATATATTTACTCTACAATGACGTAGGATATTTTTGATTGGATAAAAATTGACGATTTGGCATTGAAAAAAACGACCATTTTGTAGGCAAGAAAAGAGACTTTTTTTCATAACTACGCTATTTTGTTAGATTTTGATATTTTTCAAAAATCCTACGTCATTGTACAGGAAATACCTTCTAGTTTAACGACATTTTTTTCCTTTTTCGGTTTCAGCTACTCAATCAGCCGGAATCATGTCAGCAGTGGACGAACTTTTTTTGCGCCTGCGAAGGCAGTGCATTAGTCGCTTGGATCTCAATATTTACCAAACGATTTAATTGAGTACTTTTCGTCCAAAAAGTCCTGAAAATCACCCAAATTTCCAGCGTTCACACTGGTATAGCCCCTTAAGCTGTGTTCTTAAATTATGAATTTTTCTGCCAACTTTAGCCGATATTGTGCCAAACTGTTCCGCCAAGCATTGAAGTGCTGCCTGTTTTTTTACTCTATTTGTTATAATCAGTACAACATATTTGCCAAAGTTCAGGCAGTCCTTCCACAAAAAATATCAAATTTTTAATGCTCTCCTTGCTCCACGTAATGGCCATTTTGATTTAACGCGGGTCGCGAGTGTCTGGATAATTTCGCGCCGGTTCGAAAACTTGGACACTGCCGCAGACACTCCGACACAACCTGTTCACACGGCGCTCGACGCGACACCTAGCGAGGTGTCGCAATAAATGTCCCGAGATCAGACAGTGGTGTTCACACACAGACACTCGATGTATACATTGAGTGTATACACCAAAGTGTCGTAGTGTAAACCTACCTTTAGTGTGGGTATTTGTATGTACCTACCCATATACACTCAGCGTCGAAAAAGAGTTTCGTTTTTTTCCTCAACGCCGACTTCGCAAGCCATCCAAGATTGCGGAGAATCGAAGTACGAGTTCTCGCTGACGACTCGCGTTTATGTGCGCGAGATAAATATAAAAAATGAACTATGTAAATAAATTACAGGATCAAAAAATGTTTATTTTCTTTCGATTTTCATCCCCGCCTAAGGGACCCGAAATACGTAAATTTGTTTCATGCTACTGTTTGGAGTTTCCTAATGCTAATATCGAAAAAGTAAATGTGTGATCGACGTACGTCGGTAAATACGATTTTTTTTCGATTCTCACCCCCGCCTAAGGGTGCCTTCGGGAACCCGAAATTCGTTAAATTTTTTTTTCCGGCTACTTTTTGGAGATCCCTAATGCGAATATCGAAAAAGTAAATGTGTTGTTACGTACCGAACGCTACGCAGGGTTTCCCGAGTGAATTATTAATTTGCGGGCTGCTCTGCTCCTCTCATACGGGCCCAAGTTCTCTGTCAGGATCAAGGGGAGGATGCCAGAATACTTTAATGCTTCCGATTATAATATGGTTTATTTATTAATGGTAGCCAACTTACAATGTTGTTGACGTCTGAACGAGTAAACCCACACACGCACACACACACACACACACACACACACACACACACACACACACACACACACACACACACACACACACACACACACACACACACACACACTCACACTCACACTAATTTTAACAATATAGAACTGGTATATTCGATACAAAGTGATTTGACGGCGCGGCTTTTTCTTATGTTATTTCGGTAGAATGGAATTAGGTTTAATAATTAATGTGTCTCTATCGCATCGGTGTCGACTACGCACAAGTCTCACAATCCTGTGCAACCAGCTTTTGCACCGGAGCCACTGGAGGATACTATCCAGCTCCCAAATGCAAGGGAATTATGGTTGCCGCGGAACGCTTTGTGCGCGAGTGGGGATCCGCGCCCAGGAAACAACCAAGGGACGCGGTACCTCCGAGACCGTTTTAACGACCAAAGACTGACGGACGCGAACCCGTGAAGACGCGGGAGTCAGGGATCGCGACTTGCTTTCGCCCGGAGTTAGACCCCAACACCAGGTTACTTACGTGGCTAGATGGGAACTATGAAATATCCACCGCCACCGGACCGATGTTAGCTCAGTGGCTATCACTCTGGTGGGGATTTTTGACAACGTCCACGGAAAGTCGCTCCTTCCCGAAGTCCCACGGTCGAATTCCGCGGATCAGGCGATGCTCGATCAGCGGAATTCGATTGGGTACATCCGGTCTCACTATCGGCGTTTCCATACCCGACGCCGCACAGAGACACGAGGCGACGGAGTCGTCGGAAATGAATGAAAGTTGAACCCGTTAATAAAAACCCAATTATTGATATTACTAAACAAAACACTAAAAGTTTACGGAGACGTGACACCCCCCCCCCCCTGAGAATCGTCGACGTCCTCGTCGACGGTTATAATTTTAAACCTAGGTATGTTAGTTTATTTTTATATCGAGAGGTTATAAATATTGGCGATAGTCCGATGTTGTGGATTCCTCAAGGCATCTGTGGTTTTTGCTGAGGGACGGATCGCGGAGCCAAAGTTGGCGGACTCCGAATGTGCTGGCAGGCGATCACGTTACTCGGCCCTGTTGCCGCAACGCTTGATTTTTCAATACGATTGTTGACCTCAGCATAAGTCGGAGACTCCGTTTCGCTCACGTTTCCTCCGATTTCCTGTTGCGAACGGATGCTCATTCTCATGCCCGAGAACACGGAATGGAGCGCTGGCCAAACTGTGTCTCGACGCAGATCGTCGGTGAAGACCCCATAAGGGATCCGGCGCCAGCTGGATCACTCGTCGCAAATTTTCGAGACCCATTTTGACTTTGGACAGATCGGGAAGATCATAGTAACGGAGCTTCACGATTACCACATACACTTTATGTCGGCCGTATTCGGTGACGGCCACCTGCCCTAGTCCCAAATGCTTCGCCCATCAAGGACGACGAATCCAGGATACCCAAATCGGATAATAATTTTCCAATCGGGGTTGACAGCTCGCCGTCGGCGGAATCGAAGTGGACATAGTTATCGCGCCTGCCCGTAAAGCAGTCACGAACACCAACAATCTGGGACGTCGGCCCCTCGATTTTTTTGGATAATCCGTTATATGTTTCTTCGGTTGCGATCTCTCTTTTCGCAGGGTGCGTCGAGGAGTCCAACAGGCTGAAGCGCAGAAATGACGTCGGCAATGACGGCCGCTGAGGTTTCGGGGAAACCTCGCTCCCTCCCTCTCGCACGGGGGACAGCCTCGTAGCCCCAGCAGCCGATGCAGAGACCGTCGGTGTTTGAAGAGGAAGGAAGGGCAACGGGGGTTCGACCGGCTCACCCGTACCGCTCGTAATCTCCACCGCACGCGAGATGGGAGCGGGCGGCGAGTTGAGGGATATCTCCGGCGGAGGCATCGCCCTGTCTCGCTCGGAGAATAACCGATTTAGCAGTGTCGACTAGGGTCTATAACCGATCTAGCAGTGTCGAGTGGGGAGAGCGGGGCGGGCCTGCACGGGCCGTAGCTTCCTCTCTAGCAGAGTCGTGCAAAACTGTAGACGCTCCTATAGGAAGTTCCATAGCATCGCTCTCGTCGTCCGCTTCGCTGTCCCCCTCGGTTCACTTCAGTGCATAGGGAGCGAGCTGACTAGTCCTTTTCAGGAGTCCCTCGTTACTGGCTGCCTGAAATCTTTCAGATAGCCGTGAGATGCGACGACTGAGCTCCGCATCCGTACCGACCTCGTCAAAGGGGTCCAACTCGTTCGGTTGTGAAATTACGGTCTTGTGAAATCTATTCTTGAGTTGCTGTAGCGACTCGTCAAATTTCGCAATAGAGTAAAGGGTCAAGGATGGTGATGTCTTTACCAGGGACCATTTCCTCTACAGGGGTGCTGTCTTCCGAATCACTAGGAGAACTGACAGCAACCACGTACTCGTACGACCGGGAGGGGTCACTCGTGATTTGCACAGGCGGATCCTTCATTGGCCGGACGGGTGGTGACGATGGTCGTTTTAGAGGTCGTTTGGGACGCAGGAACGGCGCGGGTAACAAACTCCGGTGCATTCGGTGTATCGGCCGCCCCTCCACCCCCGAGCTCGCCTCGGATGTCTCCGAATACTTCGGGGCCGGCCGCGACAAAGTCGCGGGGGATTTTCGAAGCCGCGTACGGATCGCAACGGCACTCACATCCAGAGGAGGAGGCATCCTTCGGTTCCGCTGCGTCGAGGCTGACGTCGGGTTCTTCGACGGCGGCGTCGGGTGCTGGGAATCGAAGCGTGCCCTGGGTTTCCTCTTTTGGATGGAAAGCACCACCGCGGCATCCTCCGTCCACTCGGAGTCGCTTGACTCCGAGGACAGCGGATTTATCGGATTCCGGGCGAGTGCGTCGGCGTTTAAATTTTATCGACCCGGTTTATGAACAAACTCGTAGTCGTAATTTTGAAGGCTCAATCTCCATCGGTCTAACCTCTTACCTGGATCGTTCATTGTGCCAATCCATTTAAGGGGCTCATGATCCGAGATGAGTTTGAACTTCCGGCTCGGTCGTCCCATAGTTCACCTCGGCGGGCGAGAAAATCCGAGAAAAATAGGCGATCGGTAGATCAAGCCCATCTCGCTCCTAGCCCAGGACGGCTCCGATTGCATAATCGTAGGCATCCGTGGTGAGGGTGAGCGGATGGTTAAAATCGGGGTATTGCAGGACACGGTCCGTACACAGAGCCTTTCGTGAGTCCTGGAAACTGCGGCGCGGTTCCTTTCCCCAAGCGAAGCCCTTCCCCTTCTTGAGCAGGTCAGAAAGAGGCTTCGCCCAGCCCGAGAAATTCGCAATGAATCTTTGGTTATACCCGGCGAGTCGAAGGAATTGTCGAACATTTTTGGCCGTTTTCGGACTCGGGAAACGTTTTACAGCCTCAATTTTCCGCGGGTCAGGTCTTAGCCCATCTCGCCCAATTATGTGGCCGAGATAGCATATTTCCCGTTTGAGGAACTCACACTTATCCGGCTCGAGTACCAGGTTTGCTTCCCGCAGACGATTCATGAGGCGACGGACCTTCTTCTCGTGTTCTTCCAGTGATCGGGCGAATACTACGATGTCGTCAAGGTACACGAATAATTCGGCACCTTGCAGGCCTCGAAGTACACTATCCATTAATCGCTGGTACGTGGCGGGGGCGTTCTTCAATCCTTCAGGCATTCGAACGTATTCATAGTGCCCGTTAAGCGTAGAGAACGCAGTCTTTTCGCTATCCCGAGTGTCTATAGGAATCTGTTGAAAGCCGCATCCCCGATGTAAAGGCCGTCCTCTGACACAATCCGCGGCAGGTATCCTTCCATTACCCCGGTATTGGTTACAGGGATAGCCAGTGGTCTACGCGTTCGTGCCCGAATGGTTAGTATTTTCTTCGCGGGGGAGTTATTATTTGACCGGGGGTATTCAGTGTCGGAAGTTACGAAGTGACGCGGTCGTATAGGATCCCTTGCCAATACGACTGCGTTGTGGTAAAAGGATAGTTCTGCTTTTTCGCGACGGAAAAAGGGCTTATCGCGTAGGCCATTGCTTTCCGTTGCGAACTCCGAAACCACGTGGAAAGTGTGGCTTACACCGTTAATTTTTAGTTTAACGGTGCCCAAGGAGCACGACTTCTCATTCGATGGGCCCGTAAATTCACACGGGGTCATAACTTATGTCCCCTTGAAGGGCGCCAATTTTAATTAAATTAAGAGCGGAGCCCGTATCGCAGTAAACATTTTCAACTTTATTCCTGAGTTCGGGCGCTGACAATTTTATTTTGGGGGACTCTACATCGTCCTCCGTTTCCGACGGTGAGCTCGGTCTCTCTTCGCCCGATCCGAGTCCTTCTTGAGGCTCTACTTCCGCTGGTCTCTGAACCTCACACCGGGATTTTCGGCTTGGGTGCTCGTCGCGCGCGGGCAGGTTTGGTTCACCGCATGCCCGCGAGGAGCCCCCTCCGAATTTGAAGGGTCCGGGCTGGTCGCGCGCGGTGACTCGTCCCGACGCACTGGTGGTATGTCCCGTACTGCGTCGGAGTGTCGGCACAACAATAGCACAACAATAGCGTTGGTTGCAGCCGTCGCTCGTTTCCGAGCTAGGCGTGGCCCACTTATTCCAGGGGCAGCAAGCGCAGCCAGAACCGCGACGACAGCACCACCGCTTTTCGCAGGCACTTCTCTCTGCCCGAGGGTTGGGACTGGGGAACCTCGCGGTTGGTGACTCCCACCTCCTAAAAATCCCGGCTGGCTTAGGACGTTCCGGGTTCCATGGCTGAGGGCGGGGCGGTGTCAATTCCCGACGGTTGCGGGGTGAGGGGGAGCGCGATTGCGATCTTTTCGGCTCGCCTTGTGCAATTAACGCGAGGGTATCGCGATTCAATGACCGGGACCACTCGATTTTTTTTTGTTCGTGGGTATCGTATGACGACCCACTGTCTGAGATTCGCTCCGCGAGTTCAACTGCGTCTTTTAGAATTTTAGGTGCCGCCACGACTAGCAGTTCCGCTAGGCGTGTCGGCAGGGCCCGTTGAAAGGACCTGACCGCGGTCTTCGTGATGGGATTAACCGGATCCGTCGGAATATCGTAACTATAGTCTGACTTCCATGCGTTGCGTGCCAAACCTGCGAGCGCTTTGGTATGGTTAAACAATTCCCATACCGTTTCGCCCTGGTTTAAGCGCAGTCGCATGAAATCGAACATACAGTCGTCATAATTCCGCGAACGCGAAAGCCCTTCTTTTAAGACAGATGTTAGCTGCGGGATCGACGCGATAGTTTCCCTCTGAACCATTGTTTAATACTCCGGCGATAAATTCTGGTTCCTTCGCCGGCTCGATAAACGCTGCTGCGTTCGCAATATTTTGAAGGAAGTTCCGCAACGATGCGGAATTTCTGTCAAAATCGGGAATACCCGCCAACCGAATCGAGAGATTCATGCCGCTAATGACGGCAGACATATGCTCGATCGAGGTGGACATTGGAGTTGGAGTTCCATTACCGGTCGCGAAGGGATTTCGACAGCCAATAGGGAGGTAATTTAAATTCAATACAAATGAGGGAATATAAATTTCTTTAGTGATTTGTTTGATAAATGGAGAAATTTGGAAATTTAGAAATATATAATATGGACAGAAATTCAAGAATTCGTCCGAACACGGAGGGAACACTGTAATTCGAAAACCTTACAATTAAACGAACAAGCGGGCTTCTGGCACCAATCCTCTCAGAGAACCATCAGTAGCAGTATCCCACCGCTGCCACCATTTTGTTACGAACCGAATGGTACCCCGGGTGTCCCGAGTGAATTATTAATTTGTGGGCTGCTCTGTTCGTCCCATACGGGCCCGAGTTCTCTGCGAGGATGCCAGAATACTTTAATGCTTCCGATTATAATATGGTTTATTTATTAATAGCAGCCGACTTACAATGTTGTTGACGCCTGAATGAGTAAACACGCGCACACACACACACACACATACACGCGCGCGCGCCTACGCACGCACGCACGTACACACACACTCACTAATTTTAACAATATAGAACTGGTATATTCGATACACAGTGATTTAAGGGCGCGGCTTTTTCTTATGTTATTTCGGTAAAATTGAATTAGATTTAATAATTAATGCGTCTCTATCGTGTCGGTGTCGACCACCCACGAGTCTCACAATCCTGTGCAACCACCTTTTGCACCGGGTTCACGCGGGTTACTATCCATCTCCCTAATGCATGGGAATTATGGTTCCCGCGGAACGCTTTGTGCCCGAGTGGGGATCCGTGCCCAGGAAACACCCCAACACCAGGTTACTTCCGTGGCTAGATGGGAACTATGAAATATTCACCGCCACCGAACCGACGTTAGCTCGGTGGCTATCACTCCGGTGGGAGTTTTTGACAACGTCTACGGAAAGTTGCTCGTTCGTGAAGTGGTCGCTCCGGTGGGGGTTTTGGACAACGTCCACGGATCGTTGATCGCTCCCGAAGTCCCGAGGTCGAACTCCGCGGATCAGGCGATGGTCGATCAGCGGAATTCGATCGGGTGCATCCGGTCTCACTATCGGCGTTTCCACACCCGACCCCGCGCAGAGATACGAGGCGACGGAGTCGTCGGAAAATAATGAAAGTTAAACCCGTTAATAAAAAACCAATTATTGATATACTAAACAAAACATTTGAAGTTTATGGAGACGTGATAGTATGATAGACGTACGTCGGTAGATACGATTTTTATCGATTTTCACCCCCGCCTTAGGGTGGCTTCCGGAACTCGAAGCTCATCCAATTTTTTTCAGGCTACTTTTTAGAGTTCCCTAATGCGTATATCGAAAAAGAAAATGTGTGATAGACGTACGTCGGTAGATATGATTTTTTTTTTCGTCTCTCACCCCCGCCTGAGAGTGGCTTCCGGAACTCGAAAATCATCCTAATTTTTTCAGACTTCTTTTTAGAGTTCCCTAATGCGAATATCGGAAAAGGAAATGTGCGGTAGACCGTATGTCAGTGGATACATTTTTTTGTCGATTTTCACTCCCGCCTAAGGGTTAGTTCCGGGAGACGTTCATTACCGATACATTTTTTTCACCAATCACATAAAGCAATTGATCACATAAAGTTGATCACATAAACTACAGACGCAACTACAGACGACCTCCAAGTGGAAAAACAAAACGGACAATATCGCAAAGGAGACTCTCGTGCTCGTTAAACACGAGTGCTCTCCACCATCAAAGTGAATGCTCGGACGCGTAATTGATTTACGTCCTGATGGAGAAGATCTCGTGGGCGTCAAGACAGTGCGAACATAGACTTCCACCCTCAAGCACCCGATTGTGAAGTTATGCATTTTACCAATTTTGAATGTAAACCCACCTCCTTTCCACAGCACAGAACATAATCCGAAAACGTACATCTTCTTTTGGTTGAGAATCTGTGTAAGATTATCAAGACGAGCAGTATCTTACGGCAAGTCGTACTTTCCTATTCCTTGGTAACTTTCTGTACTTTGAGCACACTAGAATTCTTCGCACTATACAGTAATTTTGTATTGCGTCGCATGTTTACAAAATTTCACTTCAAGGTCATGGCTCGCGCCGAATCTGAACATATACTTTCAAACGACTGTAACGCGCTCTCAAATTATTCCACAGTTCAACAGTATTTCGCAAACCACCAAACTTAATGTTAATTATCTGAATCACGGTTAATTATCTATTCGATTACCGGCTCTCAATAAAGCTATGCTATCATACATTTTTTATTAAATTATAGACACGTCAATTTATGTATTTATTTCAACACCGGCGCCCAACTCATATTACTCTTCACGGGAATCGTAAAGTTTACCCAGGTTTTCCCGCTAACAGGCACATTTATAGTCGAGGTCAATAAAGCGTGCGTTCTGTTCAATAAGCTCATATATACAGGATTTTTTTATTTCAATATCTTCATACTGTGAATTGATCATTTTCACTACAATCACCTATTCGAAAGATTCAACAATCGAGCAAAATTATCGTATACGGGCACTGATGTTTCCATTTATCACATCAGCGTGGTCAATGTTTATGAAACGATGAAGTGCTACATTGACAAATTTAACACGTTTGATTGTTCGGAAAACAATCCCTACGATATGCCCTTGCGAAATAAGAAAGTATTCGGGCTCATGAAAGATGGGAATAATGGTCGCAACATGATGAAATTGTGGGCTTGAGAGCAAAACTGTATTCGTATTGAATCCTTCACTGTGTCGATGTAAAGAAGCGAACTGGGAGCACTAAGAGATGAATCCTGAATTCAATTACATTTGACGACTTTATTAACAAATGTTCGTTCGCGCACGAGAATGACGTAGAGGTTCAGCAATTGGTCACATGTAAAAACATACAAGAAATAAAAATTTCTCAAAATCGTTATCGCTTGTTTTACTATATAAAAAATTCTGATTTATCTGAAATATCTCAAACTATACTTTTCATTTCAATAAAAAAATGCTTATTTTACTTCTTTAATGCGAATGTACAAAAAAAGTGAAATCACTTTTATGAAATAGCCAAGCAAGTATACTAGTCATGTTGCACACAAAATTGTTAAAGCTTGGAAATAATATATTTTTTTTCAATATTTAATTTTACAATGTCATATTACTATTATAAGAAAAAAATGATATCACCATTAGATAAAAGTACAAAGTAAGTAACACACAAGTACACTCGAAAAGCTGTGCAACGACTTGGCGTGCATGGTAAGGAAAAAGCTCAGGAAGATGCAGCATTTTCCGTTCCGACCGCCCGCGAACATAATTTTTGCGTGGGTATATATATGTGTATATATAATTATACATTATAACGTGGCGTCGACTAACAGCGGTATTAGGAACATTTCAAGTTATCATGTCCCATCAGGTACCAGCGCTATTAGCAATCATATCTACTAGAACTTTATCGGTACGAAATTTCTCTTTCCACCAGCAGGAAGATAAAACAGTGATGCGAACCTTTAAACCTGCCGATGCTGTGGTTCAGAGATGCATACCTTATCCATTACATCAAAGTCTATAAGACGCAATATATTTCATGAGATACGCGGTTATTGTGTTATAGAATAAAAGGTAAATGCTTTTATATACATTTTTTCATATTATCCAAATAAATCAACATTTCAAGTGCCGTGTGGCCGAAGGGTACGTCATTCATTTGATTCGTACTCCACATGAATCTGATTTTTACTGCGTAATAAATAACGAAATTTTTCGCCGAACTGTTTCTTAACCATGCACGCCAAGTCGTTGCACAGCATTTCCAGTGTACTTGTGTGTTACCCACTTTGTACTTTTATCCAATGGTGATATTGATTTTTTCTTATAATAGTAATATGACTTTTTAAATTTAAATATTTAAAAAAATGTTATTCCTAAGCTTTAACAATTTTGTGTGCAATATGACTAGTAAACATGCTTGGCTATTTCATAAAAGTGATTTTCCTTTTTTCCACATTTCCATTGAAGAAGTAAAATACAACCATTTTTTGAACTCAAATGAAAAGTATAGTTTGAGACATTTGAGATAAATCAGAATTTTTTATATAGTAAAACAAGCAACAACGATTTTGAGGTATTTTTATTACTTAGCGTTATTTTTTACTTAAAAAAAAAAGTTTTTAAAAGAGATTTACGATGTTTTTGAAAGGGGAGTTTCAATATATCTGAACAAATTAGACGTCTGCAATTTCAAACTCCGTTAAAACATTACCTTTTATTACTGAACATTTTTTTAAAGAATTCAATACAACTTGTTTTTTTCTTCTTTTTACGATTTTTTTTACCATAAAGAATTCACAAAGGGTGACAATTATAAAGTGGCCACCCATTTTTTTTTAATTCTTGCGCGGCCATTTTGGGACGGCAAAGGTGCGCTTTTGAAATGGTTTTTCGAGAACTCTTAAAAAAAATATAGCGCCTATGTCGGAAAAGTATATTCCACCAAAAAAAAAAACACAAAAATCTGGGTAAAAATAAAAATGGCATTCCGCGCTTAGAGAAGCAAAGTGGACTTGATTCTGAACACGGAGGACCCGGATGAGGGCCTCAAAAAAATGGTACCATTGAGAAAAAGGCCATTAAAAAATCAATATCGAACGATAGTTCAAACTGAACTCCGAGGAACGGCGGAGTTGGAATGGCCAGGAATGGAGTGGGCGTTGGAGCATTCGCCGCTATCTTCTTGACGTAGCTGTCATGAGGTTGCAGAAGTCACCGAGAGATGTCGGGTCGTGGCTGACGTTAGGATGACAGGCGTCCGAGTGTGCGAGTGTAACGTAGAATATGAATGTCGAACGGGCTTCATTTGTTTGCAGTTCCCGGGGAATTGGCGAAGAAAAAATACGACAGCACCTAAAAGCCCTGGCCATGATTCAATAATTAAACGAGCGATTGTCGTGAGACATTCGACGACTGGCCTAACGATTCGAGCCGCGCTGGGTGGATGTACGGTTTGTGAACGGAAAGAAAGCGATCTTCCCGAAATAGTGTTTAAGGGGTCAATTAAGATAACAAAGAATGCGTGACGATTAAATGTGAATGCGGTCTTAAAGATTATGAGGAAGTAAGTTCACCTTACAGTTTTACGACAAGAGGAGGCGATTGAGAGCGGGCTTTGAGGGGTTCAACTGCAAAACGGGACGCGTGCAAATTTGTTTGTCGAAAACGGATCAGAGGACTTCCTTCAAACGGGGCGAACGTTTCGTTTTTGGGTGTGAGGAAGCTCCTTAGTGAGATGTTGATTATCAACGAGAAATGTTAAGTTGCTCACGCTGAAGAAGCGCACGCGTGAATCTTATTTTGAATCGAAGTAGAGAATTTGTACGAGATAAAGTACATTTATCGACTTGTGCAGTGACAGTTGAAACTTGAACGGAAACTCGACTTTGGGAAACCGCATTTAAGGGGCCAAATTAAGAAGAACGGCATTACGGCATTCGCGATTTATCGGGGAACGGGTTTGTGAAAATATGGAATAGAATCAATCTACTCTTTTCAGATGCAAACTAGCAACCTAACTTTGCCTCGAGTCCGGGACCGCATTGAAGGTGTCACACAGTGGTCCCACATCCCAAAAGGCCGGCCAAAAGTCAAAAACGTATTCAATTCGGGTGAAAGTCTGTACTCGGGGGTTTTCCAGGTCGCTGAATACGAAATCGAAGTCAAAGTTCTCTTCGAATCGACGACTTTTAAATCAGGAAACGAATCCGAGTATGCATGTAAGTGTTTCTGTTGTGGAACAATCCCTACAAACTGAGAACGCCGGGCCGAGCATCGGATTCGTTCACGTTCATAGTCCACAGCAGCAGTAGCAGTCCTCAACGGCTATTTTCGTGCCGAAAGTGAAACATTTTTAAAAATCACCCACTGGGAACGAATCCGAACAGTCTCAAGGTTATTTCGATAATGAAACACAAAACAGAATATGAATGGACCGGTTTTCAGATTGGATTCATCTCGGTCCGGTAAAAAAAACGGTTGAAACAGGCGAATTTATCAACGTCGAATCTCATGTGAACTTTCGTTCGAATTGACGACATTTAAATCGGGAAACGAATCCGAGTCTGCATGCAAGTGTTTCTGTTGTCGAATAGTCCCTCCAAACTGAGAACGCCGCGCCGAGCATCGGATTCGTTCACGTTCATAGTCCACAGCAGCAGTAAGAGTCCTCAATGGATATTTTCTTGCCGAGGGTGATACATTTTTAAAAATCACCCACGGGGAACGAATCCGCATAGTCTCAAGGTTATTTCGATAATGCAACACAAAACAGAATTTGAATGGACCCTTTTACATATTGGATTCGTCTTGATTCGATAAAAAACAAACGGTTGAAACAGGCGTATTTATCAACGTCGAATCTCATGTGAATTTTCGTTCGAATCGGCGACTTTTCAATCGGGAAACGAATCCGAGTCTGCACGCAAGTGTTTCTGCTGTCGAATAATCCCTACAAACTGAGAACTTCGTGCCGAGCATCGGATTCGTTCACGTTCACAGTCCACAGCAACAGTAGTAGTGCTCAATGCCTTTTTTCGTGCCGAGGGTGAAACATTTTTTTAAATCACCCACTGGGAACGAGTCCGAACAGTCTCAAGGTTATTTCTATAATGAAACACAAAACAGAATATGAATGGACCGGTTTTCACATTGGATTCGTCTCGATCCGGTAAAAAAACGGTTGAAACAGGCGTATTTATCAACGTCGAATCTCATGTGAATTTTCGGTCGAATCGACGACTTTTAAATCGGGAAAAGAATCCGAGCCTGCATGCAAGTGTTTCTGTTGTCGAATAGTCTCTCCAAACTGAGAATGCCGCGCCGAGCATCCGATTCGTTCACGTTCACAGTCCACAGCAGCAGTAGTAGTCCTCAATGGCTTTTTTCGTGCCGAGGGTGAAACATTTTTAAAAATCACCCACTGGGAACGAGTCCAAACAGTCTCAAGGTTATTTCGATAATGAAACACAAAACAGAATTTGAATGGACCGTTTTACATATTGGATTCGTCTCGATTCGATAAAAAAACAAACGGTGGAAACAGGCGTAGTTATCAACGTCGAATCTCATGTGAATTTTCGTTCGAATCGACGAATTTAAATCGGGAAACGAATCCGAGTCTGCATGCAAGTATTTCTATTGTTAAATAATCCCTACAAACTGAGAACGCCGCGCCGAGCATCGGATTCGTTCACGTTTATAGTCCACAGCAGCAGTAGGAGTCCTCAATGGATATTTTCGTGCCGAGGGTGATACATTTTTAAAAATCACCCACTGGGACCGAATCCGAACAGTCTCAAGGTCATTTCGATAGTGAAACACAAAACAGTATATGAATGGACCGGTTTTCACATTGGATTCATCTCGATCCGTTAAAAAACATACAGTTCGTACAGGCGTATTTATCAACGGCGAATTTCATGTCAATTTTCGTTCGAATTGAGGACTTTTAAATCGGGAAAGGAATCCGAGTGTGCATGCAAGTGTTTCTGTTGTCAAATAATCCCTACAAACTGAGAACGCCGCACCGAGCATCGGATTCGTTCACGTTCATAGTGCACAGCAGCAGTAGGAGTCGTCAATGGCTATTTTCATGCCGAGGATGATACATTTTTAAAAATCATCCACTGGGAACGAATCCGAACAGTCTCAAGGTTATTTCGATAATGAAACACAAAACAGAATATGAGTGGACCATTTTTCATATTGGAATTGTCTGAATCCGATAAAAATACATACAACTGGAACAGGCGTATTTATCAACGTTACGATGCTCGGCGCGGCGTTCTCAGTTTGTAGGGATTTTTCGACAACAGAAACACTTGCATGCAGACTTGGATTCGTTTCCCGATTTAAAAGTCGTCGATTCGAACGAAAATTCACATGAGATTCGACGTTGATAAATACGCCTGTTTCAACCTTTTTTTTATCGGACCGAGACGAATCCAATATGAAAAACGGTCCACTCAAATTCTGTTTTGTGTTTCATTATCGAAATAACCTTGAGACTGTTCGGATTCGTTCCCAGTGGATGATTTTTAAAAATGTATCACCCTCGGCACGAAAATAGCCATTGCGGACTCCTACTGCTGCTGTGCACTATGAACGTGAACGAATCCGATGCTCGGCGCGGCGTTCTCAGTTTGTAGGGATTATTCGACAACAGAAACACTCGCATGCAGACTCGGATTCGTTTCCTGATTTAAAAGTCGTCGATTCGAACGAAAATTCACATGAGATTTGACGTTGATAAATACGCCTGTTTCAACCGTTTTTTTTACCGGACCGAGATGAATCCAATCTGAAAACCGGTCCATTCATATTCTGTTTTGTGTTTCATTATCGAAATAACCTTGAGACTGTTCGGATTCGTTCCCAGTGGGTGATTTTTAAAAATGTTTCACTTTCGGCACGAAAATAGCCGTTGAGGACTGCTACTGCTGCTGTGGACTATGAACGTGAACGAATCCGATGCTCGGCCCGGCGTTCTCAGTTTGAAGGAACTATTTGACAACAGAAACACTTGCATGCAGACTCGGATTCGTTTCCCGATTTAAAATTCGTCGATTCGAACGAAAATTCACAAGAGATTCGACGTTGATAAATACGCCTGTTTCAACCGTTTTTTTTACTGGACCGATTTGAATTCAATCTGAAAACCGGTCCATTCATATTCTGTTTTGTGTTTCATTATTGAAATAATCTTGAGACTGTTCGGACTCGTTCCCAGTTGGTGATTTTTAAAAATGTTTCACTCTCGGCACGAAACAAGCCGTTGAGGACTCCTACTGCAGCTGTGGACTGTGAACGTGAACGAATCCGATGGTCGGCGCGGCGTTCTCAGTTTGTAGGGATTTTTCGACAACAGAAACACTTGCATGCAGACTTGGATTTGTTTCCCGATTTAAAAGTCGTCGATTCGAACGAAAATTCACATGAGATTCGACGTTGATAAATGCGCCTGTTTCAACGGTTTTTTTTATCCGACCGAGACGAATCCAATATGAAAAACGGTCCACTCAAATTCTGTTTTGTATTTCATTATCGAAATAACCTTGAGACTCTTCGAATCCGTTCCCAGTGGATGATTTTTAAAAATGTTTCATCCTCGGCACGAAAATAGCCATTGAGAACTCCTACTGCTGCTGTGCACTATGAACGTGAACGAATCCGATACTCGGCGCAGCGTTCTCAGTTTGTTGGGATTATTCGACAACAGAAACACTTGCATGCAGACTCGGATTCCTTTCCCGATTTAAAAGTCGTCGATTCGAAGAGAACTTTGACTCCGATTTCGTATTCAGCGACCTGGAAAACCCCCAAGTACAGACTTTCACCTGAATTGAATACGTTTTTGACTTTTGGCCGGCCTTTTGGTATGTGGGACCACTGTGTGACACCTTCAATGACGTCCCGGACTCGGGGCAAAGTTAGGTCGCTATTTTGCATCTGAAAAGAGTAGATTGATTCTATTCCATATTTTCACAAACCCATTAAACCCGTTCCACGATAAATCGTGAATGCCGTAATGCCGTTCTTCTTAATTTGGCCTCTTAAATGCGGTTTCCCAAAGTCGAGTTTCCGTTCAAGTTTCAACTGCCACTGCACAAATCGATAAATGTACTTTATCTCGTACAAATTCTCTACATCGATTCAAAATAAGATTCACGCCTGCGCTTCTTCAGCGTGAGCCCCTTAACATTTCTCGTCGATAATCAACATCTCGCTAAGGAGCTTTCTCATACCCAAAAACGAAACGTTCGCCCCGTTTAAAGGAACTCCTCTGATCCGTTTTCGACAAACAAATTTGCACGCGTCCCGTTTTGCAATTGAACCCCTTAAAGCCCGCTCTCAATCACCTCCTCTTGCCGTAAAACTGTAAGGTGAACTTACTTACTCATAATCTTTAAGACCGCATTCACATTTAATCGTCACGCATTCTTTGTTATCATAATTGACCCCTTAAAGACTATTTCGGGAAGACCGCTTTCTTTCCATTCACAAACGGTACATCCACCCAGCGCGGCTCGAATCGTTATGCCAGTCGTCGAGTGTCTCACGACAATCGCTTGTTCAATTATTGAATCACGGCCAGGGCTTTTAGGTGCTTTCGTATTTTTTCTCCGCCGATTCCGCGGAACCTGCAAACAAATGAAGCCCGTTCGACATTCATATTCTACGTTACACTCGCACACTCGGACGCCTGTCATCCTAACGTCAGCCACGACCCGACATCTCTCGGTGACTTCTACACCCTCATGACAGCTACGTCAAGAAGATAGCGGCGAATGCTCCAACGCCCACTCCGTTCCTGGCCATTCCAACTCCGCCGTTCCTCGGAGTTCAGTTTGAACTATCGTTCGATATTGATTTTTTAATGGCCTTTTTCTCAATGGTACCATTTTTTTTGAGGCCCTCATCCGGGTCCTCCGTGTTCAGAATCAAGTCCACTTTGCTTCTCTAAGCGCGGAATGCAATTTGTATTTTTCCTCAGATTTTTTTGTTTTCTTTTTGGTGGAATATACTTTTCCGACATAGGCGCTATATTTTTTTTCGAAGAGTTCTCGAAAAACTATTTCAAAAGCGCACCTTTGCCATCCCAAAATGGCCGCGCAGGAATTTAAAAAAATGGGTGGCCGCTTTATAATTGTCACCCTATCCTAATTTATGAAAAGATTAATTTCAAATCAATAAAAGTATATAAAATACAGAGGGGTTACAACTTCTAACATCCATTTTTCAAACAAAAAAGGTTAAAGAATGGAACTTTTTACTTTGAGAGGGTATGTTTGTTAATATTCAATAATAAATTGATAAACAAATGAAAGTAAATTCCCTTTGCAAAACAAAAATAAATTTTTGTTTATTGAAAAGAAGTAAAATTTTTTTCTTTGTACAAATTCTCACTTTACATAAGCGAAAATACCCGTAATGGTCCAAAAACATTTTTTTTACCGAGAAAGCGCAATAATAGTGGCCTAAAACAATAATGGTTTCCCTTCAATTTGTTTTGACCAAATTCAAAACTTTCATTATTCGGGCTACAGGGCAAAATCGGGACAAATTACGCTTAGCATACTTTTTGTGGACACTATCAACTTGGAAAACATGCCTGAGCATAATATTCGCGACAGTTATCCGCAAAGATGTTGTAACTTTCGTAATTTAAAGAATAAACAGCATTTTTTACATGTTTTATGTGCACATCTCACAGAAAACAAATTAATTTACAATGGATTTTTTCTTACCTTGAAGAGGATACTTTCAGCTGTCCAGAACTGCCCTTTAAATTCGTGTACGATGATTGGTCTATGAGATATTGATTATTCAAGTCAAAAGTATAATTTAACTTTGAACATGTAATTGATATATACTTGTTTCAAAGTGCAAAACAGAAAGGGTGATCCAAGGAAAATACGTCTGATTGCGTCATTAATCAAACAAATTTTTCCTTGTCTGTACACCTTTTCGAAACAAAAACCGGACATTTTCCTTTGCGACGTTTTTTTATTCATTAATAACAAAAGAGCGAATAATTATTATATAATCTAGAGATTCTAACCTTTAAAATGCTTTTTAAAATTTTTCCCATGATGATTTTTCGCGGAGATAGAGCAATTTGAAAATCACTGAAAAATGTTCATAATTTTTTTGTTGTCTTAATATTTGTGATCCCAACTCCATGACGCTGAAGTTTGTATCGTTGGAGTGGAACGAAAATGAATTCTTAAATGGTCAAACTTTTCTCACTCGAATGCAATTGCATATTACCTTTAGAAGATATATCTCGCGATGCTATGTTATTGGCCGGAGAACTTTATAATAATATATTGGAACTTTTGGGTGAAAAAAAATCGTAATTGAAGAGGAATTAATTCACGCTCTTGAGGATTGCGAAGAACTACAGTTCGAAGTGCCCCAACTTGATTCTTCTCCAGACGAGTACGAACCGGAACCGAAAAAAAAATAATAGTGAAATGATTCCCATCGCCTACAAAGTCAAAGTCGTGAACTATGTGAACTATGAAGTCGTGAACTATGTAAACTGAATAATGTTAAAAATAGTGGAACGAGATTCGACAAATTTGAGGCGATAGATTCGTGGACCTACGACCGTTTTGTGGAAGCAAGACAGCAATATCATCAAGTTATGACAAGAAAATTACAACAATGGGCGTTGGCTGCTGCTGCGTAATTCATCGATTTCAATTTCAAGGCGTCTGATCGATGGGTCACGGCATTCAAACAGAAGGACAAAATTTGTCAATGGAAAATCACGAAACTGGTTTCGAAAAAAGAGGCGGCATCAATGGAGGAAATCCGGGCGTCTGCAGACACCTTCGTCGACAGATGTGCCGCTTAATACCTCAATACTATGAGGATTATGTTTTAAATACTGGCCAAACAGGTATATACAAGTTTTCAGCGAACAAAATATTTTTACCGATGATAAATGTATAAATTAAAAATTAATTATATAAAAAGTTTTCTACATACATATGCAAATATTTTTCAATATTAAAAATAATATTTTTATACGATGTCAATATCAATCTGTTTTCAACAGGACCATCACTCAAAAAGGGACTAAAACAGTTTTCGTCAAAAAGTCGGATTTAAATAAAGTGACGCATTCGTACACCGCACAATATTCCATAACATTATCCGAAAAACTGTTCCCACATGTCTTCGTATCTTTGCAAGAGGCGACCGGTCATTTCGGACTTCATATTCAAAAATTCGTAGTTGGCTATGCCAATACATATACGAGCGTCATTGCAACATCATCGAAGTCCGGAAAACTAACAACAGCCTTATACACGGATTTTGTCAAGAAATGATTAAAAACTTACGTCGGGGAGAATAAATGTTTACTTCTGATTGACTCTTGGGGGGGGGGGGGGGGGGGATCAAACAAATCCAGAGATGTATGATGAAATCTTCCAAGATGACGAAAATATGCCAACTTGCTCTGTAAAAGTAATTCCTCCAAAATGCACTCCACTTGGTGCAACCTTGTGACGTTTACTTTTACAGACAAGTCAAACATTTCATAAAGCGCTTGCAAAATTGCAGCGAATTGTTAGAGCAGAATCGTGAAATTAATTCGCGGGAAGATTATATGAAAATCCATTCAATAATTCACCATCAATTATCGTCACCAATGTTCCGAGACATGATTTAATACGCCTGGTATGCCTCAAAATGAACAGTTACTAGAAACCTTTTCATGAATGTTAATGGGACATGTTTTTGTACGGATGTATTGCAAACTCCCTGCGATTGTAAAAAATCCGCTTTTATATGTTGCGCAAGATGTCGCAAAAATGATTGCTTTGAAAAATAAAAAATCCACCGTTATGAATTGTTTTATTGCAAGAAAAAGGAAATAATTTTAAAAAAATGAAAATAATTAAAAAATAATGTAAATGAAATTGAAAAAATAATGTAGGGATGAGAAACGTTTTGAATAATTGTTGGGATAACAAAAAGAAAAAAAATAAGATCCGAAGGAGGAATCGAACGCGAGACCTCCGGCGCAAAAGACCGAGTCCTAACCGTTAGACTAGACGGTGGCTCGACAAGGGACATTTTAAACTCATAAGGCGCCTCAGAAACTTTAAATCGATTTTTCTCGGAATTTTCTGAGTAGTGCGTCCCACTACTTTAACCACGTGAGGTGCTAGGGGTCCTCTTTCAACACAAAAAAATTCGGCCAAATCCCCGACCCCACGGTCGTGCCGTCTCCTTGTTAGCGAATCATTTACTAATCTGTTACCTGTCAACCTACCCGCTTCGAGACTCGGGACGAGCCGGACAATTTGACGTTTCACCGATCGTCTGCTATCGGTCGGCATGTCAAAGAGCCGTAAAGCACGCCGCAGTTCAAGAGCGGCGTAAAGCATGTAAAGCACGCCGCAATTCATGAGATTTACGATTTTTATTATGCATATCCATTGAGCGTGCCTGTTCTTTTCGTTTTCTTAAGAAATAAAAATGAACAAAACCAGAAAATTGTCAAAGATCATCAAATTTCGATATATCGAGCGATTTTTTTTGCGTATTAAAAACATCAACAGGCGAATTTTTATTAACAAACTCTCAATAATTTGACGCTAAATTTTCGGGAATGGGATTTTTTTCGGATTCCATTTCTCATTCGACCAATCCATCTGGTATTATAGTCGAATTTGTCTCCTAAAAGATTTTTTTCTGAACCAATATCAATGCGAAGTGTGTTCGAGCTGGGTTAAGAAACATGAGAAGAAGCTCTGCATTTTCTCATTAGGCGAGACGAAACCAGTCGATTCCGGAAAAAGAAAATCGATACAACATTTTTTGAGGATTAAAACAAGATGTATGAGAAGATCTGCACCGGCTGAGATGCAATTTTTCACGTCCCGATAGGGATTGATACCGGAAATCCCAAAGCGTTGCCAGGCTGTTTGTGATTTCTCTTAAGAATATTATAATGCCAACGTAGTCTGAAATGTCAAAATTGGCGCACTATTATAAAAGAATGTTATTTAGTGGCAATCGTCCGAGTTCAGTTACAGCGATAGACCATCCACGTCTTCAGCATCGTTTGCTGAACCAGAGATGAAATCGATGCAGTTTATAACGAATATAATGAGATTATGGTGAAAAATACACAAATGTACCAATCGAGCCGTTGACTTCATCTTTTGCACGTACGCAAAGGAGCTATCGTATTCGCAGCTTCTACCTCTGCTTACATGATCCACTCTCCCCGATCGGGAAGGAGATTAAATTAATGACAAACTCGACCGGACGGTTTCGAGAATATGTTATGAATGCTAGAAAAATGATTGAGAGAATGGATATGGCCGCTGTTCGCTAGGAGCTGAGTGGCAACCGTCCGAGCTCCGATTCGGCGATAGACCATCCACGTTTTGAGCATCGTTTACTGAACCAGAAATGAAATCGATTGAGTTTATGACGAGTATGACGAGGTTATGGTGAAAATTACACGAATGTACCAATCGAGCCGTTGATTGCATCTTTTGCACGTACGCAAAGGAGCTATCGCATTCGCAGCTTATACCAGTAGATGTACTAGAGCGGTTCTAACCCAGGCATCTCAGGGGGGAGCGGGGCGGCGGGGTCCAGCGCAGGGAAGCCAAGTGCCTGGTGGAGGGGCAGTCGTCCGCGGGGGTGCGGTGGTATGGAGGGGGTATGCCGGAGACCTCTGCGACGGGGGAAGAGTCTGACATGGGAGAGTGGGTATGTGGTGTAACATGGTGGGGGGTAAAAAAGAATTCTATGAATTAAAAATATAGAATAATCATTCATTAATAATAACATTTTACAATAATGGTGTGTGTGTTTGTGTGTGTGTGTGTGTGTGTGTGCGCGCGCGCGTGGGTGCGTGCGTGCGCGCGTGTTTGTGTGTGTGTTCGTGTGTGTGTGTGTGTGCGTGCGTGTGTGTGTGTGTGTTTCCGTGTGCACGCGCGTGGGTAGGTTTGCTGAGTTTTGCCAGCAATGTCATTATTCTGAAACAAAAGACAAACAATTTTTTTTTTGTAATTTTTAAATTTATTTAATTTTTTTATTTAAAAAATCAAATGATTGATGCTAAAATTAAAAAACAACACATACATCAGCTGGAGATTCGGCAGGTCAAACATATGCCGCGTTCGACTATTTGGTAGAGCGGATACCGACAGTGACTGCAGAATATTCCTCTCATCGCGGCGTACCGTTTGTTAGATCCCAGCGAATATGCCTTCTCTCGGTTATTCCCAATATCCTCATTTACCGTTATAAGCTTATTATACATGTACAAATCTAAGAATAAGACGCGTAACAACGTAAAAAGGAAAGTGCGTACGTTTCGCACGCATATTCAACTTACAGCGATATATACACGATAGCCACACCGCCACAGTTTCCCGTTAACCACCATCAAATCAAGTTCGTCTATCGACTCTCAATCCCAGTCTCCCGTCAACCACCAACACATCACGTTCTTCTATCGAGTCTCAATCCTAGTCTCCCGTCAACCACCATCAAATCAAGTTCTTCTATCGACTCTCAATCCCAGTCTCCCGTCATCCACCATCACATTAAGTTCTTCTATCGACTCTCAATCCCAGTCTCCCGTCAACTACCATCGACTTAAGTTCTTCTATCAAGTCTCAATCCCAGTCTTCCGACAATCTTCATCAAATTCAAAGCTCAGTTTCCCGTCAATCGAATCACTCTTTATATCAAGTCTTAAACCAGAAGCCTTAACGAATATCTCCGATTATCCTTTATACGAACCGTCTTCATTTTTCGAGTCACAAAAGTTTTATTTTACACTTGTATAATTTCTATCAACAGTCCGTGAATATCAATCTCAATTCATCGACCTTGCACGCCGTTCATATTTCTATTTACGCGTAGTGCCCGTTGTAGTAAACACGTCGAGTATACACACGTCCGGCGTAAAATCCTGCGAGCGTCTTACCAGCAATTGTACCAGCGAGCGCACCAGGCCAAGAGCGAAGGCCCTTGTAACGCGAGCGACAACAAATATCCACGTAAACGAGCGAGCGAGCGATCGAGCGTCAAACACAACCAATGTAAGCTAACCATACCTTTTTCTTTTCTGTATTCATTCTTCAATATTCAGTATTCAACTTGCAATATTATGCATTCATCATAGTCCTGATCGCTTTAACCCGTCTAGTAATCTTATAATAAATAACATAGTGCCAATCGTACACCAATTCTGTCGAATTATTCCTTAATACCGAAATATCGCGTCAATTCCTTAATTCTATTCTTTCCCACGCACTACCCCTTTTTACCCTCATCCCGTGCTATTGCGCTGGGCGTAGGCAACAAAGAGGGAAACAAAAATATTATGCTCTCATCCCTTCCGGATATGACATATTAATTTTTGGGGGCTCGTCCGGGATATTAAAAAGGGAATGTGCTAATAAATCCGACGTCCATAAGGGATTCGGAAATTGATATATCGGATTTCTTACCTGGTTTGGAACCTCCTAAACGATCGATCAAAAAATTACAAAAATTCTCAAAAATCGAAAACAAACCCACAAAAACAATGACGACATTAGGAACAAACCAGTTAATATCTGTAAGTGACGCCATAATCGTTGTCCCCGAATTCGACGGACGAAATATCCCTTTATCAGAATTCATAACTGGGTGCGAGGATGCAAAACATATGCTCCCTCCCGAAGCCGAAAAATATTTAGCAAAATTAATAAGAACCAAGTTGAAAAATTAAGCTAGAGAAGCAATCCACGGGATGAAATTCGAAACAATAGAAGCACTAAACAAATTCCTAAAAAATATATATATACACCAAATAAATCCGTAATGCAATTATTGGGAGAACTCGATAACATCTTTCAAACGGCCAACGACAGTGTTATAGATTTTACCGCAAAAATCAGGAAAAAGGCGAGAAAAATAATCGAGGCGCGAAACCTATCGAATGATGGGGCGGACGACCCCGTATTCAGAATAACAGTAAACGACTACTTCCTGACGTGTTTTAAACGTGGGTTAAAGGGGGAAATCGAACATAGACTCCCTCCGTGTGCTTACATCGACATCGCAATCGACCACGCTATACAAATTGAACATGAAATCGCGTCGCGAAAACAGTTGCACTCGCCCTCCATTAAACCCGTTCCGATCAAGCCAGTCAAGATCTGTAATATTTGCAAAAAGAATAATCATCCGACCGAAGCTTGCCGATTCGCAATTCTTACATGCCAAATTTGCAAAGGTCAAGGCCACAGTGCCATCGAGTGCAGAAAAAACCAAACGAGCAAGGCTCGGTCATTTGCCAAATATGCAAGAAACTCGGTCACACCGCAGACAGGTGTTCCGATCAGAATTCCCGCGCCAAGACCTGTCAATTATGTAAAAACTTAGGGCACACAGCCAATAAATGTCCTTCGCAAGGCATGGCCGTTCGAACGAACAAACGAACACGACGAGATAGTAGAAATCCCCGCGCGTTCGAAACCTCTTTCCCCATGAGAGTCGAAAACCGCACGTTAAAGGAAGGGTATATCCCGCCTTTGAAAATCCGTGAGGATGTTAACGCCGGCGACTGCCTGGTAACAAACATCGACGGAAAGGCCAATTTGGAGGATCCCAATCCAACAAATGACGCCTTACGACCGATCGTGCCGGTAATAAAACTACAGGAATTCGACATCGTGGAAAACCAAACCAAACAAAAAATAAAATCAGATCGCAGGACAATCTGCGATTCTAATCCAGTTCCTCATGATTCTAATCCCAATTCGGACGTAGATTGCACGACAACTACGCCGGTCCAGAGCCCAGTAGTGGCCAATAAAAGCCATGAAAAAATCGACAAAAATGTCGAAATAAAACTTTGTCAACGCTTCAGTGAGAGCGATGATGAAGAAAAACCAAACGAAAACAAAAACAAAACAAAAAGCAAAAGAAAACTCAGATTGCACGACAATCTATATTTCCAATCCAGTTCCTCGCGATGCTAACCTAATTTCTCGCGATTATTCTAATCCAAAATCAGATTGCATGTCAATCTCAAATTCCAGGAAAATTCCTTGTGATCCTTCTATTTCAATCGTAGATTGCATGACAATTACGATAATCCAGAGCCCGAAAGTGGCCAATCAAAAAACTTCGGCAAAAAGCGTCTAAGCAAAACCTTGCCTTCACTCCGACGAGGCCGACGAGCAAGCAAAACCAAAAAGAAATCAGTAGCGAGGAAGAATCAAAAACAAAAACAAACGAAAAAGGAAAAATTGAACAAGAACCAAAATCAGATTGCACGGCAATCTTAAATTCCACTCTAATTCCTCGTGATCCTTGTATTCCAATCGTAGATTGCATGACAACTACGCTAATCCAGAGCCCGAAAGTAGCCAATCAGAAAACTTCGACAAAAAACGTCGAAACAAAAGCTTGCCATCACTCCGACGAGAGCGACGAGCTAGGAAAATTAAATAAAAAATCCAGTAGCGAGGAAAACTCAAAAACAAAAAGAAACGAAAAAGAAAAAATTGAACAAAAAACAAAACAAAACCAAAATGAAAAAATTAAAACAAAACCAAATCACAATCGAAACGAGGAACAAAAAGCAAAATCAAAAACGAATAAAACCCGAAACGAAAAAGAAAAATCAAATACGATTCAAAATCAAAACGAAAGACAAAAGCCCAAAATAAAACAAAATCAAAACGAAAAAGAAAAATCTGAAACGATTCAAAATCAAAACGACAAAGAAAATTTTAAAACAATCCAAAACCGAAACGAAGGAGAAAGCTTACAAATGAAACAAAACTCGAATCAAATTCTAATCATAAAAGCAAATTCGCGAACGAACGTAAATTCTATCGTCACCTCCTAATCAACATAGCATGTAATCGAGAATTCGAAAATCGCGTTACAACATTTGGCGCGCAGGTTAGACCAGACTAGCGATAGCAATGACGAAAACAAAAATCCAACGACCTATACTATTCTAGCAGATGTCTACCCCGTTCCGCGTGAGAAAAATATAAACATCGTCACTCGCTCTCAAGTGAAGAGCCCTATAGAACAAGTTCACGGATCACGTGGCGACTACGCTAGCGTGAAGGCCAACGCGCCTGCAGCCGAACGCGTAGATGCGCACTCCAAAACTCGACACCTTACGCGTCTAATTCGTAAACTCATAAATTACGCAGAGAGGAGCGGCGGCGAGATGAAGGCCGAGATAGTAAGACCCATACGCACTAGTCTACCTGCGGAGGGCATTGCCCCGAAATCAGCTGAGGGCCCTGACAAGCGCAAAGCACTTCCGATCCCTCGCTCCAAAAACGTCACCAATCCTCATTCTGATACTCCGACAAATTCAGATTTCAACTCTCTCGATTCACAACCCTCCGAAGACAAAGATCCTCCAGCGGAGGAAAGAAAAATAACAGATTTCAAAATGGCAAATTTCATCAACACCAAAGAGTTGTTCCATTTTCGAAACGATAATCCGGTTTATTTCGCCAACTCAACGGGTAAGCCGTATGACCTAGAAGGACACAAAGGTGTCCCAAAAACCGATTTCAATCCTAATTAATCAATAACCATAATAATTAACCTGTTTTCAGATGGCCGTTATCAATCTACTCTGTAACGTTTATCGGTATCACCTTTTCAATCGTAACCAGAGAATCAGATCAAGTTTTTAATTACAATAGCCTCTGTATAGAACATTCAAACTTGTTTATATCCAAAACTGGCCGAACTAACTGTTTCACAATTTGACAAAAAATTCCAGTCGCGAACATAGATATAATCGCTTACGTCAATCCGAAATTCATACGCGCAGTTATTATATTAAAATAGAAAATGATTATATTACGATACGCATACGCAACTCGGTAGCAGAGAGCGCCAAATGCTCCAAAACAATTTGTTATTAGCGGTCCAAGCCTCGGACAAATTGTATACAATTTAGGAGAGAAACCGAGTTATATAACGCTCCTTGCTGGCGAAAGAGTACACGTTATTCAATATATAAGAGTACAAGTAAATCTGACCAGGTTAAAAGAATTTTACGATCAATCTCCTGTCACTCGTGGGAACGAAATATGTCTCCTCATTCCTTGAACGCATATATCACCAAAAAACCTCAAACTGCAATTCCTTCCTTCCCCCCTTTTACCTCTTCGGAGACACTTCGTACAAGTTCATGTCTGTTCCTGTCGAAGCCACACCACCAGTAATCACGAAATCGACGAAGAAGTCTACTCGAAGATACACCAACCCAACATCACCAGCAACGAACGAGAACGCGTAATGTTTCCCGTAAAGAAACCCGCTGTCGTAAACAACATGACACGGGGCCACAGTGGTCAAGACAATGTCAATCCGGAGGACAAGTTGTTAAATCTCCTGGATAACAACAATCTATAACACCAAGCGGACTCCATCGGGAATCACACCTGAAAAAAAAAATCCACTCAATTCGGTACAGCAAGCGCTGGTTTCACCCGAACATCACTCGTCGTGCGAACGATCAAGGTCCTCGTAGATATGGCGATCCATGCATACAGCCTACACCCTGTGGACGGCTGGTCCACAGGGTGAACTTCATCAACTCGCGTCGGCCCCTCCTGCTAAACCAGAGGGCCAATATCAACGATGCAACATATGATCTGTACCCTGTCATCTCTGATCATCCAGAAAACAACCAATCCTTCAAACCGGGTTCCTTCCCTTAAGTTCGCACGAGGAGACATATGAAAATCATAATCATGCTAATAATTGTTTTCGTCATCGTTCTTTTAGCCTTGTCAAGTAAGATATAGGGTAAAATCAGTAAATAAGCATATATGAATAAGGAAAAACAAGGAGGAAACTCGTACACATACATTTCAGCGCAAATCAAAAAATATAAATATATTTATAATTATCGAAAAAAAAACTGAGAACAAAAAAAAAACGGAGAACAAAAAAACTTCCTGACACAAAGATCTAGATATACAATAACCAAACATATTCTCATACAAAGATCTATATATACAATAATAAGACACACATACTTCCCTTTTTTTATAGTCTACAAACTACTCCAATCCAAAAATTGTACCTACCGACACCGCAACCGTTCAAGAATAGGCTGATGACGATATTGAGATAACCTGCGGAACATTCATAATAATTGAGCGGGACGCTCAATCTTAAACCGGGGAGGTGTTACATCCTAGCGAATATGCCTTCTCTCGGTTATTCCCAATATCCTCATTTGCCGTTATGAGCTTATTATACATGTACAAATCTAAGAATAAGACGCGTAACAACGTAAAAAGGAACGTGCGTACGTTTCGCACGCATATTCAACCTACAGCGATATATACACGATAGCCACACCGCCCCAGTCTCCCGTCAACCACCATCACATCAAGTTCTTCTATCGAGTCTCAATCCTAGTCTCCCGTCAACCACCATCAAATCAAGTTCTTCTATCGACTCTCAATCCCAGTCTCCCGTCATCCACCATCACATCAAGTTCTTCTATCGACTCTCAATCCCAGTCTCCCGTCAACTACCATCGACTCAAGTTCTTCTGTCAAGTCTTGATCCCAGTCTTCGACAATCTTCATCAAATTCAGAGCTCAGTTTTCCGTCAACCAATATTTCCGTCAATCGAATCACTCCTTATATCAAGTCTTAACCCAGAAGCCTAACGAATATTTCCGATTATCCTTTATGCGAACCGTCTTCATTTTTCGAGTCACAATTTTATTTTACACTTGTATAATTTCTATCATCAGTCCGTGAATATGAATCTCAATTCATCGACCTTGCGCGCCGTTCATATTTCTATCTACGCGTGGTGCCCGTTGTAGTAAACACGTCGAGTATACACATGTCCGGCGTAAAATCCTGCGAGCGTCTTACCAGCAATTGTACCAGCGAGCGCACCAGGCCAGGAGCGGAGGCCCTTGTAACGCGAGCGACAACAAATTTCCACGCAAGCGAGCGAGCGAGCGACCGAGCGTCAAATACAACCAATGTAAGCTAACCATACCTTTTTCTTTTCTGTATTCATTCTTCAATATTCAATATTCAACTTGCAATATTCTGCATTCATCATAGTCCTGATCGCTTTAACCTGTCTAGTAATCTTATAATAAATAACATAGTGTCAATCGTACACCAATTCTGTCGAATTATTCCTCAATACCGAAATATCGCGTCAATTCCTTAATTCTATTCTTACCCACGCACTACCCCTTTTTACCCTCGTCCCGTTCTATTGCGTTAGGCGTAGGCAACAAAGAGGGAAACAAAAATATTATGCTCTCATCCCTTCCGGATGTGACACGTTCTCGGTAATGGCCGGCAATTGCTGTTACTTCCACAAACATGTGCCTATCCTCGAGGAAACATGTTGTGCGAAATTTTGCTCGGTCGTTTTCCGTAATGTAAAAATAATTGACGAAGCACTCTTAACGCGTCAATCAAACGCGTCGCACTCTTAACGCGTTCTCTGCAAACTCACGACATTCGCCAGTGCTGTCACTATCATAACCGGAATTCACGAACTGGAGATCATCGTCCGCATCATCCATGTCCATTTCTCCGTCATGGTCGTCGTTGCCGTTGTCGTAGTCGTCATCATCGTCGTCGTTGATAATGTTATTTTGCAATTGTATATTATAGCCGTCAGCGATTTGGTTTTGTTGCCCGTTATGGGCATCACTAGCCGTAGCCGGAAACAAATTCAGACAGGCTGAACACGCACTACCTAATGTGATGTGCTGCAGCGAATATTGGCAGTTCCTGTACCGCAGTCCCCTTGTGACACCATAACGGTCTCGATAGTGGCCATAAACGCGGGTCACTGTTCCGAACACACCATCCATGTCAAGCATGCATGAAAGGCAGTACATGACCCCAGCACATGGGGTGACATATGACACCGTGCTGCACAACACCGTTTCCCAGTTCAAGTTGAACATGGTTTGCACGTTCAAACTAATTCTTCGTTGATCACAGGACTCATCATCTGGGTCACTGTGATACCCAGCTTCATCGCTATCACGATCCATTTCCTCCTCGTTGTCGAAATCCATCTCCTCCTCGTTGTCGAAATCCATCTCCTCCTCGTTGTCGTCGTCGCTATCACGATTCATTACAGCAAAATCCATCTCCTCGTTGTCGTCATCGTCGCTGTCATGGTCGGCGATGTCTATCACCTCGATTTCTGCGTCGTTACGGTTGACAATTCCAAAATCTCCACCCACTTGATCGTTGATGATCATATCACCGTCGATGATTTCATTCACTTCATCGTCAGATATTACAATAACTTCGTATACTCGGTCAGCCATTATTGCATACTTTTCTTCGAGTAATTTTAAATTTTCTCCTTCGAAAATTTCACACCGGAGGATGAAAACTGGAATGACGGAAACTGTCGCCCGAAGCCCTTTTCAATGTCTGCACTCCATTGAATTGTAGTATGGTGGGGATGGTATGTAGGATGTGTAAATGGGTTTTTTCCTTTCAACATTAGTCGGAGCACGTAGAAAAAATTGACCTTCCAAGATGTTGCATCCTGGCCAGGGATTAACGAAAAGTTTTTTTTTTTCTTGACTATCCCTCTAGGGGCAGGCATGTACTATCCAGAGAAGGGACACTTCATCGTGCAGGTGGAAGATGGTCAAACTCATTACGCTTCGACTTTTACGATCTCCGCACAACAGTCTAGATCATGGATCTTCGTTCCCATTCCGAAAGAGCATGTTAAGATGTCGCATGTAAGTCTGCCATATCTCGCCGACTCTTGACACAGGTTTTAACAAGTCAGGGTTGAAGCTTTTTTTTCATTCACAGCTACTCACGATGGGAATTTTTTTATAGCTGGAATATTCAAAACATAGATGAAAACAACGTATTTCTTGGACAAACTATCAACTTTAGGGATCTATCGTCTTTAGCCTCGCTGGACCACTTGAGCAGAGCTACAGGGCCTCATAAAATAAATCTTTTCACTCGATGCATCCCGACTCGTTATTTTTGTCTCGTTTCCCTCGGTCAATATATACCAGCACGTTATCGGAAAATCTGTAGGGGTCTGCTGTCCAGAAAAGGGGTACTCCATGGTCGAGGTGAAATCTAGCCAGACTCATTAAGCATTGATTTTTATAATCTTCACACATTTTCGGATTACCATGTATGCGCAGCTTACCTCCAAAACATAGAGGAATACGACGTCTTATCGTGGGAAAAAACGATTAACTCTAGGGGTCTATCGTCGAAAGCCTTTGATGCCAATGGACCACTTGATCACAGCTGCAGGATCCCTAAAAATACATCTTTTAACCCGAAGCATCCCGACTTGTTTTCTATGTCGTTTCTTCCTCGGGCAATCTATA
This sequence comes from Ophion obscuratus, assembly GCA_964007375.1. NCBI lineage: Eukaryota > Metazoa > Arthropoda > Insecta > Hymenoptera > Ichneumonidae > Ophion > Ophion obscuratus. The sequence continues at coordinate 61,606,354 of OZ023314.1, forward strand.
CCAACACAATATCTGAAAAAAGTTCGGTTTTTCCCCGAGATGTAGGGGAAAGCTGAAATTTTTCATTCTTCCGAAAGAGGAGCAATTTTTTAGTATCTGCTGCGCTCCAAGCTGGCCACACTTTGAACGAAGCAGTAAGTCAGCTAACATCGCGGAAGTCGTCTCCAACTTATTACTATGGATAACAACATTGAACAAAGCTTGCATGATCAAGCCGCGCTTTTAAGTTCGTTCGAAGATTTTACTGCGTGGGAGCAACGGTGCGTCGAGTTCATCGAAGTGCTAGAAACACAAAGCCGAACTAAGCGCCCGCGCCTGGTAATTGGACATCAACAGTCACGGATAGCCCAAATAGCGCATCTGGAAGGATTGAAGAATTCTGTATGCAGCCGTTTTATATACACGGGTGCAGGGCATGGTGATCATAGATTAATCTGGCGTGAGATTGACACATCATTCAAGAGTCGAATATCGACTGGTTCTGTAATCAATCGCAGTCACATCGGGCCGAAACAATTTCTTAATGATGCTCGGGACCTAGTGCTTCAACACGTACAAAATATTATCTGCAAGCACAACAGTATCAAAGTTAGAACAGTGTTCAATGGTGAATTCACCAGTGGAGATAAACATGCTAATAAAAGTGTCAACACGCGAAACTGTGAACTCTTTAACACGAGCGATTTGAATGAGTGGTATGAACAGCGTGTTAGTGAGCCCACTTTAACCTCACTCGACGAATTTCAAGAACGAGACAGTGGCTGGGCTCTACGGAAAATACTTAACCTCGCGATAAATGTGAATAAGTATAATCCGATGCGTGCTGAGTGCTCCATATCATTGCCGCGGGAAATAATGTTGAAGAGAGCTGTGGTTAACATCAAATCCAACGATAATGCATGTTTCGTGTGGGCAGTTGTCGCTGCTCTATACCCAGCTGAACGACACAGTGACCGTCCATCTTCCTACCATCATCATTCGACAGTACTGAATCTGAAGGACATTGAATTCCCGGTGACGATACATCAGGTTAAAAAAATTGAATTTTATAACAATGTATCGATCAACGCATATACTACCACCACCAAAAAGGACATTGTTCCAATACGAGTCACTCAACACAAGAAGGAAAAGCACATAAATTTGCTGTACATACAAGATATTGAGGACAACAATGTGGGGCACTTCGTATGGATTAAGAATCTGTCGAGACTCGTGAGGGCACAACTAACCAAAATGGAGAATAAAAAATATATTTGTGATCGGTATGTAGTTACCATAATATTTATATATATATATGAAATTATATATGCTTGACGAATTAAACAAAACAATATATTTTTTTTGCAGGTGTTTGCACTATTTCGGTTCCGAGGAAAAATTGCAATCGCACGAGGTCGATTGTGGGACGATAAATGATTGTGCAGTTCGACTACCAAACGACACCAATATGTGGCTCCAGTTCGGCAACTTTAGCCGGAAAGAGCGACATCCTTTCATCGTGTATGCTGATTTGGAGTGTGTGCTGGCAAAGACCGATGGGGAGAACCTGGCGAAAGATATGTATCAACATCATGAGGTATTTAGCATCGGATACTATGTGCATTGTTCGTATGACGATTCATTATTTTTATATCACTCGCGTCGCAGTGCTGATTGTGTATCATGGTTTGTCGAAGAACTAAAAAATCTAGCACTGCGGATAAAAGAAATTTTCTGCGACAACGTGCCAATGGTACATTTAAGGTATTCCTTTCGCGGAGGGCCGTATTTTGTGGGGGCATAAGCAGGGCCTTCTGAATCGTCGGTAAATTACAATTGCGCTTAATAAAAAAAACAAGTTATAATGGATTATTATACACAACGATAAACTAGAATAACAAAATTCGCGCAAATTTAGTAGATTGAGACATTTTTACATTTATTTGAAACGTCACGGCTACAAAAATTCTTCTGCTAACCACACTTTTCCACGTTTTAACATTAATGTTTTCTTTAAACGTTCGGTGACCCTCTGTTTTTATTGTTGTTACGGAATCTTTAGACTTTTTTACACCTGTGAGCAGTTTGTATTAGGCATCTAGAGTTATTTCGTGTATAAATTATTAGAAAGACATGTGGCCAGCGTGACATGTCCATAAAGCGCGGTATAAGTGAGACGATTTTTAGGGCCGTAATTTTTCGTTACAGGTTCGGTAACTTGGCTTGAAATTTTACCAGTATACTGGGATGTATTTTTACTTCATTATAGACGAAAATCAGTTAAGTGTAAAATATTTGGTTTCGTGAAAGGAATATCTGAACACCGAGTGAGTGGGCTAGTTTTCGAGCAGCGACTCAATGTCACATTTGTAAGAAACCATTTGCGCAAGAAGATGTACGCGTTCGAGATTATTGCCATCTGACTGGACGCTATAGAGGCCCTGCCCATTCCAACTGCAACTTGAATTACAAACAGTAATTTTTCATTCCTGTAGTTTTCCACAATTTATCCGGCTATGATGCGCATTTTATAATCAAGGAAGTAGCCACAGCGTTCGAAGGAAGAACCAATGTGCTTCCAATTACAAAGGAGAAATACATCTCCTTCACGAAACATGTTGAAATTAAAGATGATTCAAAACATAGGATCCAATTGCGCTTCATCGATTCGTACAAATTCCTCAACACGAGTCTCGACAAATTAGCCTCATTTTTGACCGAGTAAAAACTCCAAATTTTACGCATGCACTTTCCAACTCTCTCGACAGACGATTTCAATTTGTTGACGCGAAAAGGGGTCTTCCCTTATGAATATATTGATGACGTGACCAAGCTAGACGACACTTGCCTACCACCACGTGACGCATTTTATAGTTCCCTGACAGATGCTATAGTATGCGAGAGTGAGTATGCACATGCTAAGAAAGTTTGGGAGCGGTTCTCCATTCGAACGCTGGGTGAACATAGCGATTTGTACTTGAAGACAGATCAGACAGACAGTCTTGTTATTAGCTGATATTTTCGAAAAGTTTCGAAATACGTGCATTGAGAGCTATGGTCTAGATCCCGCGTATTACTACACATTGCCGGGATATACCTGGGATGCAATGCTAAAACACTTGAATGTCAAGTTTGAATTACTAACTGACATCGACATGGTTTTATTCGTTGAGCGGGGTATACGCGGCTGTCTCAGTCAATGCTCAAATCGATATGCACACGCTAATAATAAGTACATGGAGTCGTTTGATCCATCGAAAGCATCATCATACTTGATGAATTTTGACGTCAAAAATTTGTATGGATGGGCAATGTGTCAACCCTTGCCATATGCAGATTTTCGATGGGTCGACGACGTGTCCAATTTTGATCCATCATCCATCGTGCTAGATTCACCGACAGGCTAGATCCTTGAAGTCGATTTGGAATATTCCCAATCTCTATATGATGCGCACAAGGACCTGATGTTTTGTCCAAACCATGAAAAACCGACGGGTAAGCAGGGGGAAAAGCTGTTAGCAACCGTCTGTGATAAAAAACACTACATCATTCACTATCGAAATTTACAGCAGTGCTTACGCCATGGACTTTGCCTCACGAAAATCCATAGGGTCTTACAGTTTACACAATCCCCATGGCTGCGTTCGTATATAGAGTTGAATACCCAGTTTCGAACGCTTGCCAAAACCGATTTCGAAAAGAATTTATTCAAATTAATGAATAATGCGGTCTTTGGCAAAACGATGGAGAATGTGCGCAATCATGTAGATGTAAAGCTTTTAACAAACGGGAGGGCAGGTATGGCGCGGAGGCAATGATTACGAAGCCAAACTTCCACAGCCGAAGCGTTTTTTCGGAAAACCTCGTTGCCGTGGAATTGCACAATCTCGAGGTGAAATTCAACAAGCCGAAATATGCGGGTATGTGCATACTCGACATATCCAAAACGTGCTTGTATGGATTTCATCACGAGTATATGGTACCTCTGTATCGAGATAAATGTAAAGTCATGTATACCGATACGGATAGTCTCATATATGACATTGAAAGCGATGATATATATGCCGACATGAAGCGCGACATTTCAAAATTTGATACGAGCGATTATTCAGCGGACAATAGGTATGGTATACCACTCGTCAACAAGAAGGTACCCGGTCTCATCAAGGATGAATGTAATGGAGCAGTTATGACCGAATTTATTGGACTTCGATCGAAAATGTACGTGACACGTGTCGAGAGTAAGAAGGACACGAAAAAAGTTAAAGGTGTCAAGAGTAGCGTTGTGGCTAGCGTAGGGAGCGTAGTTACGTGCATTCGATCAATGTTGCATAAGGTCTACACCATCCGTGAGACAAAAATCGCTCTGAGCCTACATGACGATAAGCGGTACTCGTATATCATACCTGGGACCTCTGATACCCTACCATGGGGGCATTATAGAATACCATCGTAAAAAATTATGTAAATTTTTTTTAACAATGTTAATTTTTTTTGTAAATTGTGTACATTTTATGAATATTGATGTATAAAACTCGTGAAAATTGTGTATATATTTTGTTCACTCGATGTAAAACTTGTTAAAATTATGTTTGTTGTTGTAAATATTTAATTGTGTAAGAATTGATTTATTATTTTCCTGTAAATAAGAAACGGACTTTTTATAATGCCATGTGTTTATTCACTCTATCCATCTCCTCGTACCCACGTTCCACGAAAAAGGGATTATCGACGGCCAGAAGGGGAAAAAAACAAGCCTGCTGTGAAGTCGGTCGGATGCCTTGGAGGGATACATGCGGAGGCGACCAGTAGTTTAGGTCAAGAGTCATAAAACATTTATTTTTCCATTTTCTTTATTATCGACTACAAATCGGATTTACTTATCCAACTATTGTGGCTATTGTCGAAACCTAACCATTTTACAAACATCCTTCGTCAACACTGCTTCAATGAGATAGATGTCGGGGTGCTTGACCCTGAGAAGCTCTTGTTCGTAGAAGCCACCGGCGATCGGTTCATCTTTATAGTCCTTCAAGGGGTACGTCACGGGATGAGTTTTTTTTACACGATATATTGTAAATATTTCTGTTGTCCAGTTTGGGGTGTAACCCTTTTCGAAAATAGTCTTGAATTTGCTGATTCTCACTTTATCACCAACGGCGAATTTTGGTGATGTTTTCATTGAAGTCTTTTTGAAAACTTGCTGCAGTTGCTTCTCATTTTCCGCGTTGACATTTCTCGGCTCCATCTTAATGGTACGGTGTACAGAATCATTATATTCGGCTACTAGCTTATCAAGAATATCGATCCACTTATAATTACCGCGAAGACTAAATTGCATCCACATCTTATTTTTCAATGTACGATTGAAACGCTCGCAAATGGATGCCTTCAAGTTACTATATGTTGAATACATATGAATATTATACTTTTTCATGAGGGCCTTAAAGTCACAATTGTAGAATTATTATCCCCGATCGACGTGTAAGCTCTGCGGTATGCGTCCCTTAACGAGTATCGACTTCATTGCGGCTGCTCCATCTTTGCCATTCTTACTCAGAATTGGCATGGCCCAGGCGAATTTTGAGAACGTATCAATGACGGTGAGAAGAAAATTGTGTTTGGAGTTCTGACGCGCGTATGATGACATATCGACGAGATCGGCTTGCCAGGTTTCGTCCAAGCCACGGATATCCACATGCCGACGCGGATAGTTTCGTCGAGCAGGCTTATGTAGCTCTAGCACGAGAGCGCTCCTTTTCTCGTTCATTTTCCAGTCCACGCAGTCGCGCATCCAATTCACCAATGACGTGTGAATTACGTATCACCAAATCTTGTAGAGTTTTGACATTGGCCTCGAGTGTCTTTGCAATGTTTCTTATCGTAACTTCAAGCCCGTTAACCAATAACTGACTACTCTCATTCATTTCTTTGCGGATGTTCTTAATGATAGTTCGGGATCTCTTTTGTAACCCACTTAGAGTGATAGCATCATCTTCTCCTTCCGGATTTGCAATGTTACACAATCGTTTCTGCCCCAAGTAATAATGACCGTCTGCGGTAATTCTGAAGCCAATCCCAGGTAGACCTGGAGGACTTTGCTTACTGTGGAGTACACTCCTACTTGAATGACGTCCAAACACATCGACACTCATGATGAGAATGTGTAAATTCTCCGATGTTGAGTTAATAAATGATTTCAGCTTCACGCAATTCCTCGATAATTGATATAATTTCATTCGCATGGGCTGAATTTCCGGCTGCTTGTGATGCCAGAAGTAAGCGAAGACGATCCACTAGCTCGTTTGGATTGTCCCAATAAATATAATCCGATTGCGTGTTTTATCTAGCTAGCTTATACTTTGGCATACCCTGTCCCACATGATGATCAACTATATTTGCAATATATGTGTTAAATTTGTGGCTGGTGTTACGTCGTATAGCCTCACTAGACTTATAAATTTTTTGTGTGCATTCGTCGAGATTACAATTTTTTCATAGGTTTTCAAATCGTCCGGTGTGAGAGTTTCGACATTGGGCACTTTTAAACAACAGCTCTGTTAATCCAACAGTTTTCGCATAACTCGCATCTCCCACCCGAATATGTTGAGAGTCGAAAATTATCGGAGAATTACCAATCATTAATTTGTTGCTTGCGAGATTCCGTACCTCATATAATACATCCAAGCTTGCCTTTCTGTTTATTTGTAATAGCAGGATATATTCACGGATCAATTCATCGACATTTTGCGAGTCATCATCATCATCCTCATATATTAATTTAAATGAATCTTGGGTTTCACTCTTGAAGGAATCTTGTGCCTCGTTCTTCAATTGATGTTTCGCATTATTTAACGCATCTCCTTCTTCAACAACATCACTGACTTTTTCATCCTTAATTTCCTCCTTCACCACCTCACCGTTTTTATATGACACCAATTTCTCCAATGGTCTGACGATAGGCTTAAAGATATCTTGCATTCTCTGCTCATCGCTATCTTTTCCATTTTTTATCATCCGATGCTTTCGTCTAATTGCATCGCTCGCCCTGGCAATTTCATGCAATACATCTTTTTATTGCAACAGTTGTTCGCTCTTCATGTTGTCACTGCCACGGCATGCACAATACTGTCTCTTCAACTACCAGCGATGAGTCATTTATCAATGGTTAGAAAATAATCAAAACCCTGTCTATATCGGCCTTCGTTAATATTGCTATCCTTATCAATCGTGACAAATGCATACTTGTCGGAATTCCGTTATCTCTCACGAGATGTTTGGGGATACGAGTGTACGTCTGACAAAGATAAAAACTGTCAACAATCTCGTGTCTTCCCATGGAAAAGAAGGCCCGAACATTATCCTGCTTTTCGCATGCTATATCATCAAAGATGAATATAGAGTTGGATCGTGCATCACTTGGTGCTATCACTTGTTCATGCGCCTTGAATGGATGATATTCAACTCCACTCACAGGTTCGAGTAATTGTTCGAGCAACTTATACTTTGGCTGCTTCAACGATTTGGAATACAAGTAAGTGTTCTCAAATCTCAAACCATTCGGATAGATGATGAGAGTGAGCAAAGCGTTGGTTTTTCCAGAATTCGATGGACCGCAAAACAATGCACGTATGCTATCCAGCAATAAATTCCGATGACGTTTTTGTTTCTTCTTCCTCCCTCCGTCGTCGACAAACTCGTCGAAATTTATCACGGGGAGTCTACCTCCGATAGTTTGCTTCTTGGACGTCATCTCACACACGACTAACGATGAAATCATATAAATCGGATTCCTATAGGGATCATCAATCAGTCGCATATTGTCTTTAGACACGATCGTGCATGAGAAAAGCGGTAAAGGTTTAGACAACCGCCTAATCAACAAACTCCCCGTTGAACTACATCTGCCTGGGTATCAGTATTGTGGACCAGGCATAAAGTTGGTCAAGCGCCTTGTTCGTGGTGATCCAGGCATTAACCCATTGGATACGGCTTGCAAACAACACGATATTGCGTATTCGAAAAATCCGGATAATCTTGAGGCGAGACATTTGGCAGATAAAGTGTTGGCTGAACAAGGTGGGCAACGTGTTACCGCGAGAGACGCTAGCATCGGTGAAAAAGCCAGTGCTTGGGGTGTGACAAATATTATGAAGACAAAGAGAAAATTTGGTATGGGAATGAATGCCTGTAAGGGTGGCGTTTGTTTGATAAAGATAATTGGCGCTGCAAAGAAGACAATGATTCAAAGTAATGATCCGCATAAGATTATCAAATCAGCTCTAAAGGGTGTTCGTGCAGCTGTAAAGATGCAAGGTGGTAAAGTACGCACACCTCGGGTTCTACCTGCACCCCATAAAATTGGTGGTTTATTGCCCTTTCTCGTGCCCATTTTTGCTGGTCTTAGCGCTGCGGGTGCTTTGTCGGGTAATGTGAATTGGATGAAAGTAAGCGTCATATTCGGACAATTGAAGCAATTGCATTAGGTCGGGGTCTACATCTGAAACCATATAAGCAGGGATTGGGCCTTCATATCAAGCCAAAAAACTAGAAGGTACGCTACCTCACCGACCCCTCGCCGACCGCGACCTACTTAAATATGCAAAAATCCTAAAGATTCCACATTTTCGCGGAGTTTACATGTGCGACACATTGCCAGCGAGCGGACCTCTCAAATGTGAAGCAGCAATTGTAAACTTGGATGAAAATGCCGGTCCTGGAACTTACTGGGTCGCTTGCAAAAAGACTGGATGGAAAGTCATGTACTATGATAGTTTCGGCAATCTTCCACCACCATCCGAACTCATGAGATATTTTCGTGTTGGTAGCGTGAATTATAATTATAAGGGATATCAGGAATACGATACAATTGAATGTGGATATTTGTGTCTCAAATTTCTTTGTCGACAATTGCAGCACAAAGACAAATATACACTCTATATAGGGAGGAAATGATGTGGGGAATTTAATTGTTAATTTACCAGCATCATGGACGAAGGTTTAACATTGACCATATCTGGCTCATCGTCCATACTCGAGGCGCAATACTTCCCCCCCCCCCCCATCGAACTCTCGCCACACAAAAATTGTACTCTCGGTCTCGTGGAATTGTTAACTTTCAACTCTGTTCCCAATATTGACGTTGACCACGATAAACTTTACGTGGGAGATGAGGTGTTGACGATACCTACGGGCAGTTATGAAATAGAGGATATTGAGACGTTCGTGCAAGCAGAACTCTCACGTAAAAACACCATCATCAGCATTAAACCCAATAATAAAACGCTACGCAGTGAGATCGAGTGTCATCGTGATGTAAATTTTGAGCCGAAAGATTCTATTGGGCATCTACTAGGCTTCACCGCACGCAAATTGGAAGCCAATAAAAGGCACGAATCGGTCCTTCCTGTAGCCATTCTCAAAGTGAATGCCTTATGCGTTGAGTGAAACGTTACCGCTGTCGCCTATATTAATGGACAAAAAGTACACACAATTCACGAATTTTTTCCATCTGTGCCACCGGGCTATAAGATCATTGGAGTTCCCTCCCACGTAATTTATCTGCCAATCACGAGCCGAACGATTGACGCGATACAGCTTCGCATAGTGGATCAGGATGGTGATTTGGTAAATTTCCGCGGTGAAGTGATCACCATACGCCTGCATATAAAGTCGTGATGGTTATAGTTTTCAATATATCTTCCAAGAACAATAAACGGCCATGGATAAAAACAATCAGTCGTCGGCCAGCGCCCAAAGTGCTAACACCTCAAAACGTGCTACTCTTGATGAGTTTGGGTCTCAAAGTGCGTGGCGAAAGCGCGTAAAAAATTATTTCGTCTGTGCTCTGTGCATCTGTTACGTGAAATGGAGGAAGAAATTGGAAACATTCAGGCGCCCGTGGTCTTTGATGAAGCCATCATCCATTGTGAGATTCACGCTCATCAGCCATATGCATCTTCAACCTTCAATAACAGCGATGAAATCCGTATTGCCATCCAACATCAAGACCTCTCCATCCTGCCAAGCAAGAGTTCTCTACACATATGTGGGACATTATCTTAGCGCGATGGGACGCCGACCGCTGCTGCAAGTCTCGTCAACAATGCCATTTGTCATTTGTTTGAGGAAGTGCGATATGAATTGAATGCCATAGAAGTCGATCGTAATAAGAATGTTGGCATTACGAGTGTAATTAAGGGATATTCATCTCTTTCACCGGCCAAAAGTTCTATGCTCGAGAACTCGATGGCTCGATGTCGAAGAGACGAAGCAGACTGTAGATGTATCGGGAAACTTTGATGTGTGCATTCCGCTCGGCATGCTCCTCGGGTTTGCCGAAGATTATCGTAAAATTGTCGTAAATGCCAAGCACGAGTTGATCCTCACGAGATCAAAGACCGACGACAATGCCATTGTACAAACAGCGCCCGAAGACTACAAACTCGTATTGCATAAAATAGAATGGCTCGTGCCGTATGTAACAGTCTCCGATCAGCGAAAAATTCCACTATTAAAGTTTCTCGCCAAAGACGCACCAATCTCCATGAGTTTCCGAACATGGGAACTATATGAATATCCATTGCTGCCTGCGACCTCTAAGCACGTGTGGCCTGTGAAAACCTCGAATCAGCTGGACAAGCCACGTTATGTCATACTCGCGCTGCAGACGGGACGGAAAAATAAGAAGCAACAAAATGCGAGCCACTTTGAACATTGTAACCTGAGCGATTTTAAACTTTACCTCAACTCTCAATGTTATCCATATGGAAATTTGAATTTGAACATTGATCAAAATCAATATACTCTACTCTACGAGATGTACGCAAACTTTCAACCGACCTATTACAACAAAGAGGCCGAACCATGGCTGAGCAGGATTGAATTTTTAGAAAAAGCGCCCCTCATTGTCGTTGACTGCTCAAAGCAAAACGATTCTCTCAAGTCCGGCCCTGTTGACGTGCACCTTGAGTTCGAATTGAAAAATAAAATTCCGCCGCAAACTTCAGCATACTGCATGATCCTCCATGATCGTATTGTCGAGTACAATCCAATCAGCGTTTGGATTGTACTCGATTATGATATGACATAACCACGTTATGTCATACTCGCGCTGCAGACGGGACGGAAAAATAAGAAGCAACAAAATGCGAGCCACTTTGAACATTGTAACCTGAGCGATTTTAAACTTTACGTCAACTCTCAATGTTATCCATATGGAAATTTGAATTTGAACATTGATCAAAATCAATATACTCTACTCTACGAGATGTACGCAAACTTTCAACCGACCTATTACAACAAAGAGGCCGAACCATGGCTGAGCAGGATTGAATTTTTAGAAAAAGCGCCCCTCATTGTCGTTGACTGCTCAAAGCAAAACGATTCTCTCAAGTCCGGCCCTGTTGACGTGCACCTTGAGTTCGAATTGAAAAATAAAATTCCGCCGCAAACTTCAGCATACTGCATGATCCTCCATGATCGTATTGTCGAGTACAATCCAATCAGCGGTGGGGTTAAAAAATTGGTATAAAATCATGCCGATAATTCGCGTCCACGTCAGTCAACATGGAGCTTATCGTCGATGTATAGGGCTTCAAGAGCCCCATCAACAAATTTGTCCTAAAGGAGATGTCCATCATCAAACTCCACGACAAGGATGCTGAACCGCTGACGCTCGCCTTCGACGCACCATTTGCATGGGACTCTTTACCGGCCACGTACAAAATGACAAACAAGTATTTGGAACGAAATATCCATGGAACACCATCTATGCGAAGTGATTCGAGAAATGCGCATGTCTATCAAGATTCACGGATCCCACGACAAACGTCATCGACTTGGAGACTCTGGACTGTCCAACGCTGCAGAAGTTGCCGAAAATCACAAACTCGAAATGCCCCCATCATTCCTTTAACACGAAATACAACTGCGCCCATGATAATGTAAAATCGCTAAAAAGCTGGTTGAATGTATACGAAGCGTTGTGTGAGCGAGGAATTTTTTTTAAATGAATAAATACATTTCGATGAAAATATATACCATTTGTATTCTTCATTTATTCTACGACGAAAATTGTTTTGCATTTCTCCTTCTCATACATTTCGATAAAACAGTTTTTTTTCTTAAATACATTTTTACATAGTCAAACACTTAAAACGTCGAAACGATGGTGAGACGACTGTAATCTGGACGGCTGGTCCACTCAACGATGCTGCCTCAACGAATTTGCTCTTTTCCACCATACTCCAAGACGATGGAACTTGATGCTGATGTATTTTCCACAACTGCATGTAGAATTGACTATAACGCGCCAGTTGCAGCATACTCTCGATGATGCAGACAGCCGTTCGATGATGGTGTTCCAACGAATTTCATATTTTTCCACCATGTGTTCTCAGACTTGGAAAAAGTCTATGCTGTTGTATTTTCTATCTTTGTATGTCATCCAGAGGCGATGATCACGTGCCGCTTGCCGTATTCGCTCGAACGTTTCCAAATCTTCATCGAAGTCCTTCATAAGTCGCGCTGAGAAGAAGACAGCGAACTCATCCGCGATGTCCGCGAGGTCGCGTTTCCCAAACTTGGCTTGTACGGCCCTCATGTCGGAGATTCGATGATCCGAGTGAATGCGGAGTTCTGACAGCTTCTTCGTTGGAAGGAATTCCACCATCACGCTGACTTTGTTGATACTCGAGAGATCCATTTTCCCCGCACTTTCAAAGTTCTTTTTGGAGAGATGTTGATGTCGCGGTGGAATACTGCAGTCTGAGCTTGGACTACGAAATTATAAGCTCCCTCATAACCCGCCCACTTAAATTTTCAAACTTTTCCCCACTTTTCCAATCATGAAAAACAGGTTCAAACACTTTCGAAGAACCTCTTATGTGGAGAATTTCCCCCGACATTCTTTCACACTCCCAAAAAACGGGTTCAAACACGTTTGAAGAACCCCGTACGTGGAGAATTTCCACAGCATTTTTCACATTCCCTACGTTGAGGTGGGGGGCCATCGATGTGATCTTTCATCTGTGGTGTATTATAATGCTCCATGCATGGAAGATATGATAGCACTTCACTATCGTTCCGATGATGTTCTGGCAAACGATCCCACAATAAGCCAACATATTCACCCCAATATTTTAGGAGCAAGACCTTTGGAACCTGTTCGAGCTCGTTTTTGGTCAAGTCCAGGGGGTGCTTGGCCCGATGCACTGCGTACATACTCGCACATCTGAACATCTCGACGTTATATTTCGTAATGAACTCGAGTCCTCGATACATCGAAACATTTTTTTCCCGAGTGCAGCTATGCTCCGGTGGCCCATCTGGGGTCAAAAACCCTTTGACGATAGATCTCTAAAGTTTATAGTTTTTCCGAGAAATCCCAACTTGTCAGGACCTGTCTCGGGTGTCGGCGAGACTCGTGATAGGAGCGGACACGCATACAAACATTTTAAAGATTTCGGAAACGAAACAAAGCGCATCACACCTGCATCTCATAAATAAACGGCTTTGAAAAGCCGCCCCCTTCATGTATCGCTTCAAATTAACGAAATTTTCCTACCCATATATGATCATTACATGCACACATCGTGTGTGTGTGAGTTTTATTTTCACACGGACTAAATAGTGTCGAAAGAAAAACACTGCATCGATGCTAATCTTTTTATGTCTATAATAAATTGGGAGATTTATGGGTTTTCAATGGTCACTCACCACTACCTGACCCCCGCCCCCACAAAACACTCGTCGACGACGGCTTCCCCCTCCCGACAGTCGCTCTTCGGACCACATGGCTACCCCCTCCACAGAGACCCATGGCATGACGTCACGTCCCCGCGCTGGACCCCCCCCCCCGCCAAGCACTTGGCTTTCCCGCGCTGGACCTCGCCGCCCCGTTCCCCCCCGAGACATCTACATCTACTTATACCTTTGCTTACATGATCCACTCACCCCGATCGGGAACGAGACGAAATCAACGACAAACTCGGCGGGACAGTTTCGAGAATGTGTTATAGATGCTAGAAACATAATTGCTCGAATCGATTCCATCTCTGTTCCCTACGCACTGGGTGCCAATCGTCCGAGCCTACAACCGCTACAACCATCCTGCAAGTCGTCGATTTCATCTTCGCGACATGAACCTCGATGTTACTGACATTTTTGTTGCTTGCAGCGTAGTCAAAGGTATTCTCTCGCTTCGAGAGGAACTGGGCTGAATTTAAATTTAAATATCAACGAACGATTTCAGAAATATTCGATAAACGGTCCAGGGATCATACGGAGCACTGATTGCATCTTTGTTTACGTAACACCTCGCAGTCGCATGAACCAGCAGTAGCTACTTGCATTTAATCTTTGTTATTTGTATCAGTATGTAAATACGTTTTTCGCAAAATTGGGGAACTCGCCAGCTGGATAATTCGGATATTCAGAATACCGGTAAAACGAATAGAAATCATTTATATGTGACAAAAAAATTTCAGCAAGCTTTTATTTACTATGCTAAAAAGTAGAGAATATTTTTTTTTACTAACAAGGAAATGTTGCGAGGTCGATATCTCCGATTTCCATGAAATTTGGCATGCTTGTAGAATGAGTAAAAATATGCGAGACGTATTTTTTTTTTATATCGGGGGAACCCGATTTTTTAGGGCCGAAACGCACCTTCGAAAATTGGGGTGTTTTTCGTTTTTCGTTGATAACGTTTTAACGGTACGAGATATGAAAGAACTTCAAATTGCAACAATGTTTATTTTTCGTGTACTATACATTGGAGATGAGAACGATGCAGATAGCATCAAATTTCATATCGTTTATTGCAAAAAGGCAATTTTTCACACGTAGCTCCGAGAATTTTTAATCGATTGGGATGTAAATTTGTATACATGTAAAGAATAGAAAAGTGCGGATGTGATTTTTTACTTTTTCCGATATCTCACAATTAAGGGGTTAAAACTGCCTTTCGATTTTTTAGCCAAAAGCATCGTATAATCAGGTAGCCTTTTGGCATTTCAGTCTAAATTCACGTCAATATGTGTTCGTGTTATGACGCAATTTCATATTCGTAATATTCCACCGCCCCCCCCCCCCCCCCCAAACGGTCCCCTCTCGAAAGGTAAACGTTCAGAGTCCATTCCGTGCGGCATGGACGAAAATTTGTAGAAATAAAAATGGGTTACAAAGAAAGTGCAATCAGTAAAAATAGTCGATACATATTTTCTCGTTTTAGCGGAACGACACTCTTAAGGGGACAACGCACACTTAAAAACTTTGTTCTTTCTATAGTTCGTAAACGGGCCGAAATAAAAATGAAGTTCGAAGGGGGAAAATGTTGTATTCTTCAACTACTAGACGTTCATGATCATAATGATGAGTACAGCAACAAATGGCGTGTTGTTCATTGCAATAACTCGCGAATTACTGGTGAAAAAACACTCTTCAGTTTTCCACTCGTGTGGGCACAGGCAAGGCTCGCAATCACGGACTGACTTCGTGCTTCGAGAAGCAACTGGATTACAATTGTATACTTACGAATAAATTCTCCCTCGACACGTACTGCCTTTGAAGATTACAACATAATCAGAAAAATGTTCTGACGCTTACTTATTTGGGAAACGTTTTAACTCAATTTTTTTTATGGGTTATACTTATTACAATAATGATAGTCATGTTAAAAGTGTTTGAAAGAAAGGGATTTCTTTCACCATGCACAAGTGATAATAGCTGCTTCGCTGCATGTATCGCATGTCGGTACATTTCGTGAAAAGCAAAATTCTACCGGGTTTTCGAAGTTTGGTGATCTTTCGTCTTCGTAACTGCCATCGTACTACGCATATTTGAAAAGGTTTGGAAACCGTGGAGAAGCAAACTGGTTGTGTGTTGGAGATTGCAATTTAACATTATTGTATCTCAAATGCAGATTGACGTCGTAATTATGTAATATTACTGAGTCAGGAAAGTGTTTGACGAAGTCGTTCCATACACGGAAGCCATAAACATTAAGGGGCTGCATCATTCCAGTTGTACGTGAGGGAATTACTAATTATCATATGAACTAATTGTCTACAGAACTAATGAAACTGGTGCAATATATTTACCTGCTGGAATGGTTAAAACTTCAATGTCTTCCTCTTGCATATCCATTTCTTTAAATGCAGTTCGACATTGACCGCTCTAAGAATCCAGAAGTATTACCGACTTTGGACCCGTATTGGGAATATATACTTCTTGGAACCAACGCTTAAAATGATTAGTACTCAATTTTCCAGATTTCCAAGCCAATAGAATTATATTTTCGGCTCTGAACATAGTTTGTCTCACTCGAGAACCAAATTTGCCAATAGGTTCGTTTACAACGACCAACATAGGTGCCAAAAACTTCCCACTCGCAGAAACTAAAGGCTGTATAGTATAACTGTGTGTTGTTGATGTTTTCGATTGCACGACTGTCTCAACGGATTTGAGCCCTTCTTTTGCCAATGTGCGGCCTGTATGTAGCTCTAAATAGAATCCACTCTGATCAAAATTAAATGTGTTTTCAGCCCCAATGTTAGCTATGTTGACTTTCACCATTTCGATAAATTCGATACCTTTGTTTTGAAGTGTATCAGCGTCTAATAATTGTTGTTTTGTTAAATATTTAGTAATCTTCCGTGACACAATTCCATGTTGGTTTTTGAATGTCTTTAGCCAAGAAGCGGATGCTTGGAAATTTCTGGCTGGCATTTCGACATGAGCCAACGACTTTATTTCATTGAATGAAACAATGAACGAGTGTGGAAGAATTTTTGGGATAAAAAGTCACTCGAAAATTCGGCCGTAAATTATGAGATCTCGAGATTGAGTCGACGAATCGAAAAATAGCCCGAACGAAATCGATAGGAAAAAATCACATTATATGGGTAAACTGTCATTAGATTTTCGATGCGTTGCCGCGTTTTCGCGTGATGTCGAGATAACATTAAAAGTCGGCTGCTGACAGGCCATCTTACTGTATAAAGAGTCACGGCGTGTCGTCATTTCGGCAGTGGCGTCGAGATTGGTGGCATCGATCAGTGGCGTTAAATTAATTTTTTTATTTCCTTGGCCTCACGACGCTGCCACTTCTCTTGATGAATTATTGGTTTAGTTTTTTATGCCATTCTTAGGCTTCAAATTAGCTGGGTGTGAAAAGGTTTGCGGCCTAATGGATACGTTAAGGCAGAACACCACTGTGACCCCCTGTTTTTTAGCCATTTTTCAAGAATTTTTTTTGTGGGAAAAAAATAGATATTCGAAAAAAATTTTTTTTGTTTTGTTCGTTGTTTATTGAAAATGCATAAAGAAAAAATTTCAAATTTTTCACGCCCCAACTCTGGGGAAGCTCCCGCGTCAGGTAGTGTTACCTCTGCAGTGGTTCGCGGCACGCAGCAGAACTCTCTTCAAAGTCGATCTGAAAAAAATACCGAGTGTTTTCGTTAATAATATGATATTATGAAGAGAAGTACAGTGATTTGAAAAAATATTGTTTTTTAAAAAATAGGCACGCTTTTGAAATCAAAGGACGATTTTCGAGCAAAATTTCTCGTCGAAAATAGGCTATAACTTTTTTTATTATTGAGATATCGAAAAAATCCTATGTACTTCTTCAGATAATCTAGTTTTATTGATGCAGTCCAAATTTGAAGTCGATCGGATAAAAATTGCTCGAGTTCTACTGCGTGCCGCACTTAAAAAAGTGGTTTTGAGAAAAACGCGTTCAAAGTTTTAGGTTTGTTAATTTATGCGATAAATTGGAAAAAAAATTGTTTACCTTTAATTAGCGATGCCGGCACCATATAGCTGGCCTTCAAGAAGCAAATCATTGTCCCTAGCATCATTTCTCGAACTTGTAGAGGCTCTTCTTGCCTCTTTTGCAGCGTCTGTGAGCGAGCACTCCGCCAGCTCGATCCGCGCTGCGTCGGTTTCAACGCAAAAATTGAAACAATGTGGGCCGATAGTTAACCCCAACGTCTCCAAAACTTTCATGAGGCTTCTCAGGCCATCATTGAATAATAATACCGCGATATCAGCTGCAATATCGACAATTTTTTTGCTCCTGGACTGACACTTGGGGGCTATTGCCCAAACTGATTTGTTGTAGCTTTCGTTGTTATTTTGCGTGAAGCCGCCCAAACAACGCTGCAACAAATCGTCTCTGCTCAAATTTTCGAAGACTGGCGTAATTGCCTCCAATATTTCCTCAGGAAGAGGCGGCTTATGGCGATATTCAGAAACATTACCGCTTGCGACCGCTCGCTGCCACGAACACGACGACTCGGCTCCGTTTTGTTCCCTTTTTCCCCGCGTACACTTTCGGATTATCCATTTCGATGTGCAAAGAATAATTCTGAGCGTTCGATATTTATAAACGAAACGATTCGGAGCGTTTAGACACGAGTAGCGTCGCTTCTATTCGCAAACTGACGCTATGACGCTATCCTTATACCTGCCTTGAAAATTTTTCAATTATGGCCACCTATGGCTTTTTTTCGAAACTATATTTATAACAATAGCCGGTTTTTGTGAAGGGAGACAAAAGAATACCTGGGAAAGACCCGCAGGACCTGGGAAAGGCCGGTATACCTGCCGACCCTGAGGCGCGCAGCTGCGCGGAACCCCCAGCGTCACGGAGCGCTGCACCGCTCCACAAAATATTCAATATCCCCGAAAATAATTATTTTTTCGACCTGGGTCCAACGGCATCTTAATCTTAAATGTATTTTAGATTTTTCTAGATGGTTTTTAAAAAATTGATTTTTTGAAGCCGTCACAGAGGTGTTGTCCCTTAAGTACCGTTCTATCAAAACCTACGTATAACTTATACGGGAAAAAATGTGTTTAAGTATAAAAAATTTGAGAGTACATTTTTCTTTATTCTGCTATAGACGAAGAGAATAAAGCAACGCGTGAAGCAAATAATATGAAAGATACATCAGAGTTGACCGTGTAAGGTGACAGAATCTGGGAAAAACGAGGATTTTCTTCCCTATATGGCGTGGTTTCTTTGATCGGGTATTATACCGCAAAAATCATAGATATTTTTATGAAAAGCGCTTATTGTCACGATTGCAAAACGTGGGGAAGCAAACTCAATTCTGCACAGTTTGAAGAATAGCATGAAGCTTATGTGAATGAAGAAAAATACCACGCTAATCATATTGGGCCGTCTGGGAACCTTGAGGTCGATGCCATTGAAATTATGTTTGGACGTTCAAAAGACAATGGGGTGAAGGATCGCAACTAGAGAGCCCACGAGAATCCACAGCGCCAAAAATCTCCGAGCGGCGCAGACTCATCGTGTGAGTGGCAGAAAGCTCCAGCTGCAGAAGACCTGTCGTCATTGAAACGCGGTTACACTGCACTTCCAAGTAATGTTTTAGAAGCCATGAAATCTATTTATGAGGACTTGAGTAAGG
This sequence comes from Ophion obscuratus, assembly GCA_964007375.1. NCBI lineage: Eukaryota > Metazoa > Arthropoda > Insecta > Hymenoptera > Ichneumonidae > Ophion > Ophion obscuratus. Next base: position 61,625,778 of record OZ023314.1, read on the forward strand.
ACGCACTTTGGGAGCGACGTGTTGGAGGCTTTACTAAAAAATAGTGAGTGGCACTTAACCGACAGAGGTGGGCGCGCGGTCGGTGTGCGGGCTCGGCGGTCACTGAAGTTAAGTAGCATCGGAGGCTGTCAATATTTGGAGCGGTGACTGCTTGCCCGTGCACTGGGTCACGTGTCAACCTCTGAGCGGGAGGCAGTTTGTCTGAGTTTCTGATGGTAATGGAACCAGCCAAATATAGCCGCCTGTACCGGCTCAGGTTTTCCGCAGTTTCCCTGGGCCCTCGTGCACATGCGATACAGTAGTGCATTGGGAAAGAGTGGCTGCGGTCAACACTCTGGGGGGGGGGGGGGGGGGGGGGACTCCGGAAGGAATGTAGGGAACTCTAAAAGGATTGTGAATGTTGGAAGGAATGGAAGGAATAATGGAGGGGATGGTGAAAGGGAAAGGACCCCGTACCTCTGAGGAATACATAAAAAAAAATAGCGAGTGGCACCTCCAACATTGTTGAAATAGCAAATAATCTGGCAGCATGTGCTTTTAATAAGGGCCGTTTTGCTCTGCTGGCCTTTATGCAAGATATGAAAATTAAAACAGGTACAAGTTCTCATGAAAGGGCGAAGACGGTAGACAATGTTCGAACGAGCAGAGCGGAGCGAACAGCTGCGCAACAAAGCAAAGAAGATAGAATTCGCCGTAGACAAGAGCAACAAGATGCTCTAGACATCATAGCTGAAAGCTTTTTGCTTTATGGGTCTAGCATCAATAATTCCTTGTAAGTACATCAAAAAACACTCGTATATTGATGTTTAATTTTGGATTTCCCAGTGTAGAAATCTTTGAAAGTTTTAAACGCGTTTTCTCACACTTAGCACTTTCAAAGTCGGTGAACTCTCTAGCTCAAAATCTACCGCACCGATTCTTTTGAAATTCTATACACTCTTTCTACATATAAATTACGAGGTAATGCTGTCGAGTTTCTTATTTTCTATCATTCTAATTTATTTTGCAATAACAGAATTTCCAATTTTTTTCAACGAAAAATCGGTATGTTGTCTAGGCGGAACCAAAAATTAAAAAATCAACTGAAACAATGCGATAGCGTTAGCTTAAGGAACTTATCAGCCAATGAAATCGTTTTAGTTTTTTATTTCAGATGATCCAGTGATGAGTTATGCGGTTCACCGCAATGTAACTTTTTTTTAGGCGTCTGCGAAGATTTGCTATCAATGGCTAATTTCTGTATAATTATGAATGGAAATTTTACAGAATATTCTTCAAATGTCCTTTTATCATATACTTATTACATAAATAAATTTGTATTAAACGTGTCGTCAAACAAAATTATCGTAAATATGATCTTTTGTAGCGAATTAACCTTACCCCCTTCCTTAAAATGGGCCACCCGATATACTATATCTAGCCGTTAGCTAGCTGCAGCCAAGTTTTTTCTTATTTTCTCGAGTGAAAAATATGACTCATTGACGGCTAGCCGTAGGCGAGTTTAATCATATTCCTGAACCATCACGGTTCTCGCTAGAGATCACCCAACTTTGTAACTCTTCCCACTTCTAGTGACTCAAAAAACCACATCATTTATGACAAGATAAAAAATATTATACCATTGCGAGGTATTTTTGAAAAATAGTTTTCACTTAATTTTCTGTGCCTAGTCACTAGGCGTCTTAAGCGTTACAAGGCTGGGTAGTTACTAGCTAAAACGGCTAACCAGGATAATTTGAAATATAATTTCCTTAGTACAGGGCTCAAAAGTGCTGAGTTGTATTTTCCAGTCAGGTATGGGGGCAAAGAAAAAAAATCGACATGGGGATTAAGAAGTCAAGAGCCAGGGTTGTTGGCTTGGAAAAATTAATCAATGCTGTGAAAGGAGCGATGGTTAAGAGTAACGATTCGGTTGCATTCATTGCGTCAGCCTCTGCTACAACAGTGTTCGAGCAGCTGTAAAGACTGTAGTTGGTGGTAGGTGCAAAGTGCATACACGTCTAGCGTTATCTGCACTGCGTAAAATCGGTGGTTTCCTACTGTCTCTCGTGCCCATCTTCGCAAGTCTTAGCGCTGCAGGAGCGTTGAATAGTGGTGCGACTAATATCGCCACCGTTGGGCAAAGGTTTAAATCTAAAGCCGTACAGAAAGGGACTGGGTCTTTACGTTCGGCCAAAAATTGTAAAGTGGACCTACTCACCGACCACTCATCGACGTCGATCTGCTGAAATACGTCAAAATAATTAATAACCCCTATTTTCGCGGAGTTTACATGCAAAACAAATTGCGTAATGCCGGCCTATGGAAATATGAATCTGCCATTGTAAATCTCGATGAGGAGATGGGGCCTGGGACATATTGGATCTCGTAGAAAAAAACTGGCTATAGAGACGGGTACTTTGATAGTTTTTCCGATCTTCAGCTACCAGCTGAACCACACCAGATTAAAATACTCTAATGTGGGCTGCGTGAATTTTATCCTTTGGATAAATTTAAACGGATACCACAAATATAGCACGTTCGAATTTGATCATTGGTGTCTCAACTTTGCCACTCTACAGTTAAATTGAGGAGAACGTTTTTATCTATATAAAAGTGCGTCATAGTGCAATCGAATCAGTCGCCAATTTACCCACCATCAGCGATGACAGTTTTAGGTTAACCGTATCAGGACCATCGCCTGTGGTCGAGGTACAATTTTTCCCCTCCATTGAACTTGCCGCACTCAACAACTGTACCGTTGGCCTTATCGAACCTTAAATTATATTCCCAATGTGGACATTGGACATTACATTTCATGTGGGCAATTAAATTTTGGCCACACCTAACGGAAGTTATGAAATGGAGGACATTGCGACGTACGTGCAAAAAGATTTGGCACGAAAAAATATAACCATTCGAATTAGGCCCCACAACGATACGCTGCGCAGTGAAATCAATGTCATGCTCGTCAATTGTACCGGCCGTGTACGGGGATTCAATCGCGTAAACTCGAAGCTAATAAAAACCATCAATCGGAAGTCCTAGTAACCGTTCACACAATGAACGCTCTGCGAGTCTAATGTAACCTCACAGCTGGCGCATTTATCAACAAGCGAAGAGTATACACGATTCACGAGATTTTTCATCGACATCACCAGGCTAGAACATCATCAAGGTTCCATCGCACGTCATTTATCTGTCAATCGTGAGTAAGACGATAGGCGACATCGAATTTTGAATGGTGGATCAAGACGGTGATTTGTCAAACTTTCGGGGTGAAATAATTACCATACGATTATATATAAAAGCGCAAGGCCCATAGTCTAACACAGAACCTTGAGCACTCGTGAAAACAAACCTCCGCGGACGAGAGTAACCAATAATCGAAGGATACGCACATCGCTAAAAATGCAGAACGTTGTCACGTCCTGAGGGGACGTAGGCATATCCCTATCGTGGTTCCCTCTTTTTAGCCTACGCCTAGCGCACTAGCTCGGGATGAGGGTGTAAAAGGGAAAGGTGCATGCAAATGTGGGAATGACGCACTGACTCGATTGATAAATGAATTGATTTACGCAAATGATTGAGAATTCGGGGTTTATTATAATTAACCAATTTGGTTAATGCTATTAAATTAATAATACAAAAATATACATAAAATATTTCGCTTACATTTGTCGATGCGTCGTGGAGACGCTAACCTGTTTATAGTCGTTGGGTTCGGGCCTCCGCAGGTAGGTCGGACCCCTCGGTTGTGCACGCTTGGTAACAATGATGGGTTCACGTCGACACTAATTTTTAACACGCGGGTATTTATCGCGAGACGAGGTTGGAATTAAATTACAATTTACGCAAAACAAAACGATTTACACATTTAACGTAGACACTTAATAAAATTCTCGTAGTTCGCGATATTATAAAGTATAATTTGGAAGTTAAAGTTCGCGTTCGATTTATGGAGACAGTTTTCGTAATTGTTCCGGTGAACGCTGTTGCTCGATTTTTGTTCGTACGCGATAGAGCTTGAAGGGAGATTTTTACTCAACGAGTGATAATGGAACACTGTTGGGCGACTAGGTCTGAACGAGTGGTGATGGAACACTGACTCCAAGATGTTTCCATCCTAGCTTGTAGGATATTTTGGATGCTGGGATGGTGGGTGAAGTTGCTCGAAAAGTGCATTTTCGTCCTGCGTTAATTTTTTGATTGGTGGAAACGATGTAGGAAATTTATGAGTGCATATGATTGGTCGAGTTGGAAGGGGAAATATTTTTGAAGACTATGATTGGCTGAAGGCTATGATTTGTGTGATATCCATCTCGATTCTCGGAAATTAGTCCGCGTCTCGTTATCTGGAGCGTTGGAAAAATATAGGGAGGAAAAAGGGCCTTGGTCGCGTTGCCGCGCTTGCCTCAAGATAGGCTTTGTTGACCCAGGTGTGAGAGCGCATGGGAAATACCAACGTAGTTTTATTGCCGGATTTTCTTTTGGAGAATGTATATTTTTTGTGGAGTAAGCATTTCGATATTTTCGTGTCTTCGTGTGTTGTACTTTCTTATGGCTAAGGATTTTATCATCAACTGCGTTTGACGGTTGCGTGTAGATATGGTCAAAACCGACTGTGCTCTCGCGTGGGAACTTATGCGCGACGCACGCTTCTTATCGATATATTTCGTTTCGGCTGTGGTACGCATAATTCTAAAGAAAATATAAGGACCTGTCGAAAAATGAGAATGCCGTTATCGTGTGTATTGGTTTTCGTAGTTTTCCACGATTTCCATGTGAAATCGGATAAGCCCGCGTTTTCGCCGGAGTTAAATAAAATAGGAGAGGAAAAAAAAATAGATAGCGCTTTTTCTCGCGACGTTACAACGTGCTACTTTTCAAGAATTTAGGTCTTAATATACGTAGCGAAATGGCACACAAAATTATGCAACCTGTGTTTTGTATCTATTTTGGTTACGATGGAGGCGGAAATAGTCGGTGTCAAAACCCCTGCCATCGTTAATGAATCTCTCGTACATTAGGGGATTCATACTCATCAGCCGTATGCATCCGCAACCTCAATAACGGCGATGAAATACGTATTTCCATCCAGCATCAAGATTATACATACTACCCAGTTATAGTTCTTTACAAGTATGGGGATAATTGTCAAAATTCGATGGTACACCATATATTGGGACGAACCTTGTTAATAATGCCATTCGTTCGAGGAATCAGATACGAGTTGAATGCTATAAAAATCGATCGATTTAAAAATGTGAGCTTGATGAGTCTGATAAAGAGATTCCCATCCCTGAGTCCAACCAAGAGCCCCCATACTCGAGAATGCCGGTTCGGTCGATGTCCGTGAAGCGCACATAGATGGAACAGGACATTTAGCCCGTCACAAAGAAATGGCTGGCGGCTAAGGCTCAGTGCGGAGAACTGCGGCTTTCGTTGTCCAGGGTTTCCTCTCGAGCGATCTCCCGAGGCCCAACTTAGCAAAAATTTCAATTATTAATTATATTCCAAATTCTTTTGTTATCGTCCGAGCGAGCGATGAGTTCTCGCTGTTACAGGTCCAACGGAACTACGAGGAATGGCCGGCATAGCGACGTACGGACTGGCCAGCCTGTGGCCCTGCGCGCCTGCGAAGCGGCTCACTCACACCTTTATCCAGCGGGTTTGGGGGAAGGGGGATGGGTCTCGGCGATCAGCAGCCTACCTGAACCCTATTTTTGCCCATCGGGGACGTCGCGATGTCGGCTCGCCGGCTCGAAGCCCCAGATGAATCAACGATAGAGGACGAAGATATGCTGGATCTCTATCGGCAAACACCGTAGCGGTGAGGCTGACGTTTCGCTTTTTAAAGGGGTATTCTCACTTAAGACGCTAAAAAAGGCATATTTTCATGAATTTGATTGATATGTTTATTTTATAGATATTGATATAAAAGCTGTTATACTTAATAAATCCACTTTTGAAATACATTTTTTCTTAACATTGTATCTATTTAAGTCACTATTTATAGACGAAAACGGAACATGCGAAACAAAAAAAATCAAACGGTTTGAGATTCAGTATGTTAATGGCTACAGTGCATATCATACGGTTTTTTATATATACCAAAATAAGAAAACGGCGGAAATAAAAGAAATGGTAAATATCATATTTTAAAAAATCCTTGATATGCGCTATAGCTATAGTTGTAAAGAAATGTGGTTCAAATTTCATAAGGATCGGTTTAATAGTTTCGAAGATTTTATCAAGAAGCCGTCGAAAAACGTTGTTTCGAGAAAAACGCGTTTGAAGTTTGTTTGGGTTACATAATTACATTAAAACATTTTGTTATGTATTTATTAAGTGTAACAACTTTTAGATCAATATATATAATACAAATCTATTTAAAAAATCACGAAAATAACCTTTCTAGCGTCTAAAGTCAGCAGACCTCTTAAGGTAGAAATTACGCGCACTGTCGCCTATTCGGGATCGTTTTATTTAGAATAAACAAGCCAAGAGTAATATTGTCGTGGTGGCACGCCTGCGCACGGGAGGACCTTCACTCTCAAATCCGCGAGTTCTATAGTTCGCGGTTCCCTTACCTGCGTAAAGATTAAAGTACAACCACCGAGAGGGGTTCCCGTTCGGAAGACCTGAGCTAGAGTCGTTTATAGTAAGTTCGTAGTAATAAAAGAAATAGGTAAGATAAGAATCCGATGTAAAATAGAAAGTGAGAAACGCGGTACAATGTTCTGCCCCGAATTTAGCGCATACTTTAAGGTGCATAGAGACAAGCATATTCGATGTACGAAATTGAGAGAGAAATCGAGAGGAAAACAACAGCCGTTTTCGCAGGTGAAACACCTCCAGAGGTGACTTTAGCGACACGAATTGCTCGATCAACATCGTACGATTTGAACGTTCGAGTACGATCGATCGCCAATAACCGAGTCGACAATTAGAGGAACAAAAAGACAAAAGTCAGTCTTTGGTTGGCAACCGAGGAGGTCGGTCTCAAGGCAATTAAAGATTTTTTAAATTAAATGATCCCCAGTTATAATACAGTTGAACATTTGTAAATGCGTAATTCCTGAGTTGAAGATTTACTCGTCATTGGAAAACGTCAAAGTACCCTCTTCGATGGCCCGATTCCGGCCACCAGTTTTTTCGGGGGCGTAACTCCCAGAGCACAACTTATTGGCGCAATCCAACGGCACAACAACACGGAGGACAATTTTTTCAGGTTTTTCTTACGATCCCCCTGTTCAAATTCGACGTGCCCGCCATCTCCGAGGACGTCTCACGGAATAAAATTAATCTTGTAATCGCGGAACTTTCGAAGAGTGATGAGTCATTTTATTTCGTCGTTAACAAGTCTCGATCATATTCGGGGCTGCGGCAGCCGGGAAGAGAGTCGTCCCGACCGACAGATGGCTGAAAATAAATTTGCCGTTGGAAGCTCTAACGGCTTACGCCGATTGGCTCCCGGCTGGCCGATGCATATTTTGTGAATGGGCGAAAAGGAAAGTAAAATTAGTAATAATACATACCACTGAATATGATCATCGGTTTCGCCGAAAATTAGAGAACAATTGTTGCAAACGCGAAATACGAGTTGTTTGTGTCGAGATCGAAGACCAACAATAATGCTACATGACAGATCGCTGATCGTAACTTCAAATATGTATCGCAAAAAGTCGATTGACTCGTAGCATATGTGACATTCTCCGATCAACGTAAAATGCAGCTTCTAAAGTGCATCGGTAAGGACACATGGATAACCATGACTTTCTGTACGTGCGAATTGTACAAATACCCTAGGCTCTCCACGAGCTCCAGCCACATATGTGAAGACTTGTACACAACTGGAAAAGCCGTGATATGTCATTCTAGACTTCCAGATGAATCGTAAAAATAATAAACACAGGAAGGCGAGTCAGTTCGATCATTGCGACAGTACTGGTGTCGAACTCTACCTGAATTTGCTATGCAATCCCTATGAGAATTTAAATCTAAACGTTGATCAAAATCAATTTACACTTCTCTATCAAATGCATGTAACCTGCCAATGTCCGTACTATAACAGAGAACCCGAACTATGATTGAAGAAATCGGACTTTCGAAAGTATGCACCACCAACTGTCATCGACTGCTCTAAACAAATGGATTCTTTAAAGTCCGGCCCCGTCGACATACATATCGAATTTAAATTAAATAACAATATTTCTGCTCACACTTGCGCGTATCGTCTGACCCTCTATGATCATATTCACAAGCACAATCCGATAGGCGGCAGAGTTAGAAAGTTAATATAAATTATTGAGTTCCATCGCGCGCCGCTTTAGTCATCACGGAGTTCATCGTCAAAGCGCAAGTCTGCAAGCGACTAATCAACGATTTCATCCCGATGGAAATGTCAATTTTTGGGGTGGCGAGCTTCAACGGCAAGTCTTTGACGTCTCTCTTTCAACTGCTGTACGCCTAGTATTCTCTGCCGGGAAAGCACAAGAGTATGAATATGTGGTTGAGACGCAATTTCCATGGTTTACGATGGGAAGATGGTGACTTTCCATGTGCCCCGATCTCCATGCTCATTTGAACACGCTCGAATCGTCTACATTAGGAGATTGGGGAAATCACTGTGATTGAAGAACTTCAACGGTCAGGAGGTCTGCAACGCAGGTCATCGATCTGGAGGCTCTGGATTACCCACCGTTGCAGAACCTTGTGCAAAAGATGCTTCGAAGCAATGAATGTCCCTATCGTGTGACTCTCATATCAAAATGCTATTATGTCCATAAGTAAAACCATAAAATTGATAGAAATATTTGATTTAGGCAAATGAGGATGCAAAACATTTTTTTTAAGTTCATTTTTCCTCCACACGTACCCAGTTCCAACACACACTTTCCGAGTTTTCTACCGATGCTCCTCCGCACGAACCGAGGTCGCGAGGTTTCACCATGCTTGACAGCTTCCTGAATTCCAGGCAATGACATTGCTCGACGAGATAGACCATGTAGATATCTCCTCTATGCGCTGCTACCAACATCGTCTCGAACGTTGTCGAATCAGCCTCTAGTGCCGTAGTGATCCTACTGGGTAGATACACCATCGATTAGTTACGAATGTCGACGACATGCTTTTTGCCGAACTTAGTGTTAACTAGTCGTATATTAGTGATGAGATCAATCAGCCATTTTACTGGTCTTATTGATTAACTTTATTTTTCACTCGCGTGAAGATACTCTACGTGATTGAAGAAATCTCTCTCTATTATTCAATTATTTGCGTGTGTCCGAAGCAGTCTTGAATGGCAAGATTATATACTTATTTCCCCTACCTCTACTGTAAGTCCATTTCTTGGTCAGAGCTTTCTTTCTTTTCAACTGGCGAATAATCAGGGCTATATCCGCAGTCTCAGCGGCGAGGGGGACCTGCATCGATATGATCCTTGTGCTCAGAGATGTTTCGAAGCTCGTAACATGGAAGATATGATATTACTTCATTGTCCGTACGATACTGCGCGGGCAAACGATCTGACAACGAATAAGTGAATCAACCCCAACAAATCAAGAGCAAACACTTCGGAATGTTCTAGAGATCGTTCTTTGTCAGCTCCCATGGCTCTTTGCAGGGATTACGGATGTTGCTAAAAAGTATTGGGGTGAATAGATATTAATGAAAGTGTTAGTGAGGTAATCGTTACCTTAAGGCCGCATATACGCGAAATTTTTCAAAAATTTTCATTTTTTAATTATTTTTTATTCCATTAGCCTGAACGGTGAGGAATATTTTAAGCTTTACAGAATTGAAAAATTCCCAATTTTTTTAAAGTTACAGCATTTAGAGCGTAAAACTTTTCTTTTCTTGGAAGCAGGCAGGTAGCGGCGGTAACGGGCTGCGCTATACGGAGACACGTGCGCTAGATCGGCAAATACCCTTTTCTGTTGTTCACTTATTGTCCCTAGATAGACTCGTGTAATGGTAAAGGTAACGAGTTTTGTCGGTTTGGTCTACGATAAAAGTAACGGTTTTCTTCGGTTCGGCACAAGCATAAAACCAGGAGGAAGTAAAATTATTTAGTCCGAATTGAGACATTGTATGGGCAAGACAAAATTGTGAGCTGAGACAGTTATATTTTAACATGAGTGATTTTTGAAGAAACCCATAGTAGTTTAGATAGGAAGGGTTCACGATTCATCAGAGGACGCCCAGGCATTCGTAAAAAAAGTCTTTTTCACGGCAATCAGTATACGAAAAAATCGGAAGCCGAAATAAACACAAGTGTGTCTGCAACAAAAAATTTGAAGTTTCGACAGCACTCAATGTAGATATTGACCCAGCACATGGCTATGTAATCGTAAATGTTCTATCCGTGTTCACTACAATTGCTTCTCTTGTGAAGTGTAAAACTTGGAATAGTGACATAAAGTTCGATGAAACACGAGTTAGAGGATTGGGTTTTACCTTGATTATCAAGTTCGAGAAGTGCGAGCAAAGGGAGATAAGTTCGAGTCCTTCGCCTAATAGTTATTGTTACGAAATAAATCGCAGCTTCATGTTGGCTACGTGAATATTAGGTGTTGGTTGACGGGAATGAACATTTTCTGCGGTATTATGAATCTCCCAAAATGCTTCAGTCAAACTCTCTACGACAAAATTACCAAACAAATATGAGATGCAGCCAAAGAAGTTGCAGATTCGTCTATGCGAATGGCAGCTGACGAAGAAAAAAAATAACGGCAGAAAACGAGAACACCAAAGACTCTAATGGAATCGCCGTCTCCGGAGATGGTTCTTGGAAAAAAGCGGTTTTTCTTCGCTGCAGGGTGTTGCGACACTTATCGGAATTTTTTCTGGAAAAGTTGTCGACATTATCGTCAAGTCGTGATTTTGTAAGGCCTGCCAATCGTGGAGTTAAAAAAAGGGAACAGAAGAATATGAAGAATGGTACGCAGAACATGTAGATAAATGCACAAGTAACCACGAAGGAAGTTCTGGAAAGATGGAGGTAGATGGAATGGTTGAAATGTTCAGCAGATCTGAATATTTACACGATACAAAAAATGTATACTATGTTGGAGATGGCGATGCAAAAACATTGAAGAGCATAACAGAAGCCCGACCGTATGGAGAGAACATTATGATACGTAAACGAGAATGCATTGGTCATGTTCGAAAACGAATGGGCAGCAGACTTCGCAATGTCAAAAAACAAACAAAAGGTCTCGGAGGAAGAGGTAAATTGACTGCACAATTGATTCACAAATTGACATACTGTAAAAACCAAGTACGTTGTTTCAACACGTTTCCCATGTGCAATCTTGTCACTCTTTTCAACACGGTAACTAGTATGTTAATGATACAACACATCTTACGCGTGTTGATTTGACACACTTTTCGCGTTTAAACGCTTGTCGCCATTTTCGACGTGTTTAAAATGTGTTGTTGCCAAAATCAACACACTTCAAGCGTGTTATTTTCGTATAATATTGGGTTTACCTTTTTTCAACTTTCTACACGCTTTCACGCATTTTGAGTTGTACAACACACTTTTTTGTGTCCTTGTGGTTGCTTGGCAATGACGTCACGTACGTCTACTTCGTAAAATGAAAAAAATTAACGTTTCCCGTTACGGGTGGTATATTCCGATGGCGCACTATCATATTTGATGGTTTCCAGCTCTCCTGAAACAAATTCCTGCTAATAAATTTCATAGTCACTACCTGGTATCGAACCTACCTAACCTACCTAACATAGCTACTTCTACACCTTACGTACGCACGCTAACCATTGTGCTATCGGCTACTTGTGGTTTTTTCGTAAAGAAAAGGGATAGTATAGTTACATCGGTTGAGGGGAGTAATAAAGCTATTTCAAATATATGTATAAATATATATATATATTGTGATTTCCGGTACTCGCGTCCCAAAATTCGCTCTCTTGTCAGACTCGTACAGGATAGGGCGCCAGCCGCGCAAATTCTTACACGACAAATTAATTTTTCCCGACGGGTCGACGAGATGTCTTTTGCCCGACCGCCGCAGCCCTGAATTTGGTAGAGGGGCGGGGTTGATCCGCGACAACGGCACAAAATGACTCTGGTTCTGGTATTTGAAAACTGAATCCCTCTCGGCGGCTGTACTTTAATTTAATTTAAGCAAGGTCTTCGCGAATGACGGTATCGCGCAGGGTGACTCGATCTTTTCCGTCCGTTATTGATCCGCCGCGACAATATCGCTCGTGACTTTAATATTCTCAATAATTTCAAAATTCAGTGCTTTACCCAACGGGCCACAGCGCGCGCATTACACCGGGTTTGACGAGCAAAACGACGGCCTCACCGCCACAGTTTCAGAAGATCTCGATCTGGGAAACCCTCGGTCTCGATCTACGATATTTCCGGTGGCGTCGCTTTCTTGGGTGGCGGGAACGGCTACGACTTGGGAAGTGCACCTCTCCTCGCTCCAGACCGGAACTCAAGTGATGCATTTTTTGCGAGGAGCCTTTCCGCGGACCTGGGTCCCGACCCCCACTCCTTGCCTAGTCACAGCCTTTTCGATTTTTCGGCGTTGACCTTGCCGATAACGTTCGCATTTTCATAATTATTTAACGTGAAAATTGCCTTCGGCTCCCGTCCCGCGACCTGATTGGGTCACGGACTCATCGGGATGATGACCGGCTGTAGAGGGAGACAGACAACTCGGAGTGGGGCTTCGAGCCGGCGACCCATCCTTGGAATTTGCGACTTTCCGTTGTCGCTCGTTGATACCCAACGGAATCCATCGTCGCGAGGTGCGGAGCGCCGTTATTAGGCGAGACTCCTTCTTATTGGGATCCGCTGGTATTGAGTGTAGATGAGCGACGCCTCGTCGCGAGACCGTGTGCGCCCGGGTAGGTAACACCGTTGCCGTTTGATTCTCGACTCGTTCCTCGATCCTGTCCTGCGTAACAGTGACAACGCGCCGTTCGCTCACGAAGTGGAACAAAAAAATAATAACGAGAGGGTTAAAAAAATATTTTTACGCTAAGCTGGGCCCTGAGAAATCGCTTGAGGGGGTTCCTGGACGGTGGGAGGCGCCCTTCAATGCACCGAGCCTGAGCCACCTTTAATCTATTGTGACGTGCGAAATTTCCACGTCACAATATATATATATATATATATATATATATATATATATATATATATATATATATATATATATATATATATATATATATTAGGGTGTGCGGAAAAAAATCGATATATTTTTTTTCGGTTGCATCCACCAAAAACAGGTGAATTAAGGTAAAAAAAGAAGAATCCTCGAAGGAGAGCTAAAAAAAAATTATTTCGAACGGCGCATTGCCGTGCACAGAAAAATATTGGCACTTCTGAACGTCGTAGTAAAACTCTTCAGAAAAAAATCTCACAAAAATGTCATTAAGATATTCTGATAGAGAATTGAATTCCCTACAAAAAAAGTTCCTACGAACAATTAGCTTAGAACAACCGTTCAAGTGGTATCGCTGTCTGAAATTATTTTTTTTTATTTGAGCGGCGTGCGCGCCCTAGCACACGCTGCCACCTGGCGGCAGCATACGGTCGCTTGTAGTGCAAAATTACAAGCTTCACGCTAGCGCCAAGAACGGGAAACCGCGACATTTTTCCACCAAATCAAGATTAAATGTTAAATGCGAGTAAATGTTTTAAAAAATGATTGGGAAATGGTGCTGAAAGAAGACATAAGCGATTTCGTTATTCAAGAATCCTTATTTCTTTTCCAGCAATTAAATTTACCTCATGATTTTTTTAGAGTAAATATTGAATTATGGCCGGAAAATGCCACTTATTTGAGTTGCTTAGATTTTTTTTTAATCCAAAAGTCTTTAATAACGTAGCCGAACGTGGTGTTACTTTGATAGAAGCATATAACATTTCATTAACAAAAAAACGAAGAGCAGCTACAATATTTATTGAGCGTAGTGCAAAATCATCGACAGAAATACCCTAATTGCAACAAACAGACTCTTAAAAAAAGGAACGATGATTATCAAGCATTATAGTGTAAAAACAAATCATTTTATCTTAGTAAACCAAATTAATTCAATAAAACTTTTCGAAACACGATCAATGATGGACGTCGTTTCTTTTATATTTCTTGTTGTACTTGATTCTTTTTTGTATCAGAGAAATATTTTGAGAACGATTCCATGCAAATTGTATGTTAGAGCAGAACATTCTCTACAAAAAAAAACCCAAAAAGTTTTTTCGTAAAACGAAAAATTCGTTTTTCACAGCCTTCTGAATTATTTTTTTTTCTATCAATTTAATTTCAGACAGCGATTCCACTTGAACGGTTGTTCTGAGCTAATTTTTCGTAAAAACTTTTTTGTTGGAAATTCAATTCTCGATGAGAATATGTTAATGACATCTTTTTGTGATTTTTTCCTGACGAGTTGCACTACCACATTCAGAAATCCCAATATTTTCCTGGGTTATTCTTATGGAAAATATTCAAATGCAATGCGCCATTCGAAATAATTTTTTTTGCGCTCTCCTTCGAGCATTCTTCATTTTTTACCTTAATTCACCTTTTTTTGGTGGATGCAACAGAAAAAAAAAGTATCGATTTTTTTCCGCACACCCTAATATATATATTGTGACGGGTATCGCGTGTTAACGTAAGCAGTGGGAGGGGGAAGGAAAAATTCAAATATTATTTATTTTACGTCAACAAAGAAATGAAAGCTCGATACAAAAAAACAGAAGTTTAGTGATAAATTACAAAAAAGATAACAAAGGAAGATTCGACATAATGTAACGAAGCTCCGCAATAATGATAATAATTTTGAATGTGTTTTGACGGGTTACCGGACACGCGAAGTGCCTACTCGATTTCTCAACAAGTTTAAATATTTTTGTTTTATAAATTTCGTAAATATATGTTGGGCGCCAGCCTTTCTCGGGCAACGCGCTTAACGCGTACGCAAAGTTTCAACTCAAGGCAGCAAAAAACCAAAACAAACACGGCCTTCGGCCGGCAAGCGAGAGCCTCGATATTAATCGTAATGGGGACGTCTCAGGGTATCTGGGGACGGACGGGGTTCTCGGATACGATGGCCACTTAACCTAGACCACGACTATCTTGAACATTATTTTATATTACTCAAATTTATGAAATTAAACCTAAAATAAGAAGATTTTACTGACTCGTTCTGTCGCGCCGCGCTCCGTTCTCGCGGGAATTATTGCCCGAGTCGGCCGACGGTCGTGCTACACGAGGCGGCCGCGGCTACGCGCGCGCGAGGGAAATTCCGCGAAGGACACCGGAGATCCACCACGGGCACCTTTTTACAATTGATTCGCGATCGTTTTGCCTATTATTCGAGCCTCTTGCTCGGATTGACTCGGATTCTCACTGACTCTATTATTCATTAATCTAATTTACACTTTATTCATGCGACGCGCACGAAAGAGGGACGACGATCAGGAACGGCAGGGGAGGGGTGAAGGGAACGAATTGACGATCGCCCGTGCGACCAATTTTTCCGAACGGATTTTAGCGGCTTTTGTTAGCCGCTCTTGCAAAAGAGAAAAGCGGGAAAACTTACGGTTCCGCTAGGAAGTCCTCAATCAATATACAATTTATTCTCTTTCCTTTCCTCGCCTCGATTGCTCAGGTGCTTGCTTGGGCTTTTTTATTCTCTACCTCGCTCCACCACGCTCCAGGACTCAGTGACGGACCACGCCGGCCGGCTTCCTCGTCTCGCCCAATCCCGTGCCAGACGACGGACCTCCGATCGATTTTGGATCTCGATCCTCGTGGCTCGCCCTTTCGGTCGATATCCACGGTGACTCTTGTCCCTCCGAGCCGCTGAGCGCCCTAGTCGGTGCGGCGCTCGCCAGCCATACCGCGCGAGAGCTGCCGGCTCTCCTGACGCGCGGTAGGCCGGAGACTCGGGAGATGGCAGCAGGATGCTCCGGGCGGCCAGTCCACTTTCCGCGTCGGTAAGAGATGGCGTTGAGGGATCTCGGAGTCGACGGTCGGACCTACGTGGCCCCCGTCGACAGTCCGCGTGGTCGTGTCGCAATCGTGATAAGGGGGTACGGGAAGGACGGGGGGGATAATGTCACGGCTTCTATACAAAGAAATCCTTAAGGCTACCTTAAAATTAACAATCAAATTTCCTCAATAAAGGTGCGTGGCGGAGACTAAGCCCGAGCGTGGTCACGCGGGCTTTTTCTCTATTTCCCTTGTGACGTGATTTTTTAAGACACGTCACAGAAAGGCTACCGATGATCAAGATATGCTCTCGATGCCCGGGTTGCGACCCATCCGTTTATGTTAAGGGTCTTTTCTCTAGAACGTTTGTCTTGTTACGTTTGAGGTTTTGGGTTGTGTTTTCGTTTTGGTTAGGTTGGCGTGCAGAACTCGGTCGAGCGGCGTGTGGCTCGATGTACTGAGCAATCCCGACCGAGGGATACACCCAGTGAGGCCTCTCGGGGAATCGGTGCATGCCCGGCTGAAACGCCGGCGCCCCACCGTAGTGGTGCATCGTGCTGGAGAGCCACGCCGCGCCGCGCTTCTCGACAGAAGCTTTCCCCGCTTCCGCACGGTGACCCGGGGATGCGATTTCCGAGAGCCTCCATGTTACCGCTGAGAAGAGGTCGCGATTTGTTAGAGTTCCGTTTTCAGGGTAACTCGGGCAGAAAATATAGATTCCGAAAGGAATATTCTATCAGAATATTCCAGCTTCCGAAATAATATTTCAGCTTTCGATATTATACGAGATAAAGTTCTCGCTTGAACCGGCGATTTCGCATGGTCCGATGCCGCGAGCGTGTTGACATTTTTTCTGTTAACGCGCTGTGTCTCGCTCTCGCATAATCCCTCGCACGCCTGCCTTGGTCGCGCGAGGTACAGAGTTGCTACCGAATCTTCGCGTGAGACGGTTGTCTCCAAGATCGCGATCGCTCTCGATTTCTAGAGATATCGTGAGAGAGTTGTCGATCACACGTCGCGATGGAGAGATGTGTCGCGTCTCTCTCGTGCCCGTGACGTCGCGCTCTCGATCTCGCGCTAGAGGCACGCCGTCGTGCCCTCTCGTTCTCGTTTGGGTGACGTTTCCGCGTGCGTTTTGTGTTCGCGATTGAGTTTCGTCTCCGTAAAAAGTTCCCGAGTGGTTAATCCACCGGCTCCCGCACAATAAAATAAATCTTCGTTTTATTTTATTTTTGATGTTACTGGTGACGCGTTTTGACAGATACCGTTAAAAGTGAAGCTACTCCCCAGTGAATCCCGACCCCTTTACGACAACCCACAGCCAGGGCGGCCGTGCTTTACCGCAACCGTCCTCCCGTGTAAGTGCATCCACTTAGTCCGGTTATGATTCCGGCGATCCAAAAATCAGGGAGGTCTCCAGACTCCCAGGTCATACCGGTTATGATTCCGATGAAACAAAAATCACGGAGTTCTCCAGCTCCGATGGTGGGTCAGGGCGGATCCCCCTGACCCCAGGGCATACCGGTTGAGAAATCCGGTGAAACAAAATTCTCTGGCGCCCCGGGTATTGCGGATGCACGCGCGCGCGGTGGATGGTCGAAGGTGACGGTTCTCGCACCTTAGATCTCGAGTTCAAGTTCTCGTTTCCATGGTAAGGAAAAATAATCGTCCGTCACAATATATATACATTGTAACGGATCCCATTACTTATTAAGACAACTCGACTAGTCGTGACACTTGTCTCTTGCGGGTGGATTGACCACCTACCGATCTAAAGCGATTATCCCCTCCTAAGATGTATCGACATGTATCGGAACGATGTGAGGAATGAATCGAAGGAAAAAAGACACTCAGCGCTGAGCCGTCGATCGGTAGAAGTTATATCGAGTCTTAAATTTAAGTCTCCAGCACTCATTAAAAATCGATAAATTCAATAAATTGTAAAATGGGCTAGGAATTAAGTTAGTATGCGAATGGAATTATCGCATTTAAAATGTATCGGGGATTGCGTCTGGGAACCACACTCTACCGATTCCCACGTGGCTGGCGAGAGGACCTACGACGCGGACCAAGGTATTTGAAAAGCTAACAAATTATATCTGTGCGTACTTTCTCAAGCCTAACCCATATAGGCGAAGATAGAGCGAAAGCCTTGAGGGAGAATACGTGCCAATTATGGCGCCCAAAGTGATTAATAAAAACAATACTAAATAACAATGTCCGAAAAGCGTAGGCGAATAAAGAAAAATGCCCCAGACCAATAATTGTTACCAATTAACAATAAACCAGAACAAAAGAAACATGTACATAATAACTGTATGCACTGTTGTGCCCCGGCGTCTGACGATGCGCGGAGAGCACGGAATTTCGCTCTCGAGTAAGTTGACACCGTGGGTTGTCGGATGCTCGTGGGCGAGGGTATGTGGGGACTTTTCCCATTCTGAGTAAGTCTCCAACTCGGGATATTTGCAACTTGAACAACTTATATTTTATTTAAAATTAAGCAACAATATTACAATTCTTTTTTATGCCTTGAGACCGACCTCCTCGGCTTCTGGCCGAAGACTGCTTTCGATTGATTCTTTCGGCTAATTATTAACTCGGGTTTTCGCAACCAATCGTTCGAGAACGTTCGATTCGTTCGATTGCGATTCAGCGTTTTTCCGGCTGAGTCGAGCGGAATATCGGGCTTGTGAAATATCGGGCTCGGAATCGTCGCTTGAGGTCTTTGAACCTCATGCGTTAGCAATATGAAAATTCCTGTCTTTTTAGGGCACAATAGCATGTTAGTTAGATTTGGAATCGAAATTTCAAAAATGTAATTAAAGGAAATAAAATATGATCGAATGCACTCAATTCAACATAATACCGTACAGATTATACCCGGTCGCGCACCGATCAAATGTACACAAGCAATAAAATCTTTCGAAGTCTAACTGACCTCGCCATGAAGGATTAACTCCCTCCCCTCCCCCAATCATACGCCAACACACACGACGCTACAAAAAAAAAAGAGATCGTATCGTGGTCGCGAGCGATGTAACGACGAGAGAAGCTCCTCGCCTTTACCAAATAACGAGAAAGACGTCATGGAAGAAAGCGAATTAGCTCTACTTTCTGACGAATCCTCAGAGAAAATTAGGCCACATGATAGCCAAGAAAGGAAACTGCTAAATCCCAAAATTGATAAAAGCGTAACGAATTCTTTTTAACGGAAAAACAAGTCGAAGACTTCACGGAAGAAAATACAGAAACTGATAGAAGACGCATCGTACACGGTATCGTACACGGTACCGTAGACGAAGACGCATCGTACACGGTATTAGAGATAGAATACACAGAAGATTAAGACGCAGCATTTCAACAAGAGAGTCTTACTCCCGTACTCCCCACGCAGATCACAACGTCGCGTTTTTCACCAATCGGTTCGCTATTTCACTCGAGTGGAAACTCGGGCGAACGTTTAATCCTGAACTATCTAGAGGAAATAGGTAGGCGTAGTGTTTCGTCGCATGGGACGTGTTTGTAGTTTTAATTATTAAACGATAATGTATTCGAAAACGCCTATAGCCAAATAACGCCGCTCTAGTGGACACGACAACTCCTCTAGCTTAAGGACCAATAAAAAAAGGGAATTTCCCGAATACAAGAGGGTCCACGGGTAGCGTCGTACGTGTCACACCGCCCGCATCGAACAATTGCTACATTTGGCACGCAGATGCGACGATTTTTAATCTCTTTACAGTATAAGTCGTATATTCTTCATTGCCGTTAAGAAATGTTTTAAGATTTTGTGAACAATAAGGTACACGTGCAAAACAGCATGGACTATCCTCGAGGACTATCTGACCAGCATAGTCGCACACCGTAATGAAGGGATTAACCTCCGCGCTCAATCGACTCTCGAAGCAAGCGCGGAAATCTTTTTATTGTGGTGACTAGCGCGTCACGGGATTTTCCCTACGGTCGAGCTTAGGTCCGACAGCGATGTCCACGTTGCACCCTTCTTTCCCACCAAAAAATCCTTTTCGTGATTAGTGATGAGAAAAAATCCTCCCACTCTTAATTTTTCACCAATGATAACTGCGAGAACGGCAGAGTCTCACCCTTCTCCTTTTTTGAGGACTTCTCGTCACCAACTATGAATCTTCAGTTTAGAAACTCACCTCGACCGAGACGCATTAAGGCAACAGTTGAGATCGTCTCGAGTCTAAAAGCCATTCCACTGTGCTTTGGGACTACTCTCAAGCACAAGATCTTACACTCATTATCATAACGACAAGTAAACCTGAGGTGATTAGTTGTAAAGCGTTGAATTTTCAAATAAATAATATTTGTTCTGGTCCTCGTCTTCAACAACCAATATCACTTCTTAAACAAAAATCAAGTCGTTGGTGATTAATTTCCCTGACGACGATACCAAGGGACTACGTTACCGCCAGAGTGTAAATCGGGCCTTACAACCCCGACAGGTCGAAGTGTTACCGCGCGGTCCCGACGTATCGCACACGTAGAATATTCGAAGGATACACTTTAGCTGTACCATCGCACGGAAGATATTATGTCCCAGTAGTTGTAAAAATTAACGAATTTCAATTTTTGGGAATAATAGGCACAGGTAGTGATCGTAGCTTTTTAAGCGGAGACGCTTACGATGGAACAAAAGTCCTGCAGCGATGTAACCCTGTCGTAGATGCGATATCACGGGACGGCGTTCAGCTCGCACAACAGGAGCATATCACGTCACCTCGGTATTCTACTAAATTCCTGATTGACATTTACGATTGTTACGGAGAACAGTGGTTACTAGGTATGGACTTTATATTACCGTGGAAAGTAACGATCGACGCGAATAAAGGGTGTTGGAGAATAAAAGACTCGCAAGTGGAAATTCCGTTGAACCGTACACAATGACGGGTAGCATAAAGAATTCTATTCAATTAAACGACCTGACCACGAACGAACACCAACATCTAGAACGGTTGTTAGACGATAAATTCAAGGAACAGGAGGCGGCAAACGTCGGCATTACGACGATGACGGCGCACAAAATTCAACTAACAAAAGAGACACCTATTAAACAAAAATCATATCGTCGAAGCGCCGCTATAAATAAAATCTTGAACGAGAAAGTTGATCGGCTATTAGAAAAAGGGCACATCGTACCTAGTAAGAGTTTTTGGGCGAGCCTCCCAGTCCTGGTGCTAAAGAAAAACGGAAAATATCGGTTTTGTGTGGACTGCCGCCGTTTAAATAGGGTTACGAAAAAATCCGCATACCCGTTACCACGGATGGTATATTAGACGCTTTGTGCGAAGCGGTAGTCATAAGCACAAT
The DNA here is from genome assembly GCA_964007375.1 of Ophion obscuratus. Taxonomy (NCBI): domain Eukaryota; kingdom Metazoa; phylum Arthropoda; class Insecta; order Hymenoptera; family Ichneumonidae; genus Ophion; species Ophion obscuratus. The sequence goes on from OZ023314.1 coordinate 61,647,074, forward strand.
AACCCTAAGTTAAGCATTCCATGAAATACCCATGCACCCCCAAAGTCGAACATAGACTGCTTTTATCGTGGATGGTCGTGGATTTTTCGAGTATGTACGTATGCCATATGGTCTCACGAACGCACCAGCAACGTTCCAACGTTTCATGGATGAGCTCAAGAGTAAATTCACCGAGTATATTTGAGCTACTGAACTACCAGAAAAAAATCGTTCACCAAATCTATTCCTACATCGACGATTGGATTGTTATCTCGAAGACCTTTCAAGAACACATAATACTGTTGGACATTTTGTTCGAAGTACTGAAAGAAGCGGGGTTGGAAATTAATCGGGAGAAATCGCATTTCGCGCGGCAGAAACTAGAATTTCTTGGTTTTATTCTCGATAAGGATCGTCTGAAGCCCAATCCGGAGAGGATCGAGCAAATCCTCAATTCCCCGCGCCCTTGCAACCGGAAGGAGCTACGTAGATTCAACGGATCTGTTAATTGTTACCACAGGCATCTCCGTAATATTGCAAGGATGCAACGCCCATTGAACAAGCTAGTAAGTCCGAAAGTCCCGTGGAATTGGACCGCACATGCGAAGTCGCTTTCAAAGAAACAAAAAAAGTCCTTAAGGAAGCCCTAGCCCTAACGGCACCACGATCCGAAATACCGTTTTATCTATACACGGATGTTAGTGACACGGAACTAGGGGCAGTGTTGACTCAAAGAGACGGAGAAAAAGAGCACCTAATATCGTGTTTAAGCCGACGGTAGCAGTTTCACTGTAATCACGGATCACTCAAGTTCAAAATGGCTATATTCCTCAAAAGATCCGATAGGCAGATTAGCGCGATGGGCAAAGGAGCTACTATCCCATAACATAACGATTGAGCATCGGAAGGGGTCGTCGAACGAAGCCCGAGACGCACTATCACGGCTCTACGAGGATCTTCCCGCGCGCGTCCAACTGAATTACCTCAGGCAAAAGTTATGGTATGAAGAATGATGCGAGAGGGTAACACAAAAACCCAGGGAATACCCGCGATACAAATTAGTCAATAACCAACTATTCTATTATAAGCCAGACGAGTTAAAAACAACAAATAGGGGACATCAACGCTTGGAAGAAGGTACTTAAGGAAAAGAAGATAGGCACTACGTTGAAACAGTACTACGACGCCCCCCAAGCGGCGCACCACGGGATCCAGAAAACGTACCACGCCATATCAAAACTTTTCTACTGGCCTCAAATGCGTGGAGACGTTATAGGATACATAAAGGCATGCCAAAGGTGCATGAAGTGTAAGCCCAATAACTCACCGCCCGAGGGCTGATGTACTCACGCAAGATGTCGGAGCCCTGGGCGACCATCTCGATCGACATAATGGGCCCGTCCCCACGTTAGAAATCGGGAAAATGGTTCATCCTCGTTTGCGAAGACATGTATACACGGTACTTAGAATGCTTTACCTTAACGAAAGCTGATGGGCCAAAAATCTTTCATCCATTTGAATTCCTCCGCCTGACGACATTCCCTACCAATCGCACCTTTTCTCCTTTCACCGGTCACAGTGACGACGTCCTTAGCCACTCCTAGCCGTGTTCTCTACTACCTCTATTGCCCTGGCGCCAATTGGCTGTCGATGGCCAATCGGTGCTCAGCCCTTGCCTCTCCGTTCACTTCGTCTAATTGTCAGTCTCGATTGATCGATGATCGAGAGCGCTTCGGCGTTTTCACCCACTCCTTCGCCTTTAACTCGCATGACCCCGGTGTCGAGCCGCTGCTGTGGGTGTCCCTTATTCGCACTCGCCGATCGCCTACCGCGGCGCTCGCTTCGCGCTGATGGGGAATGCGATATGTCGCATTAGCCCCCTTAAGTCTCTATCCCTCTCGCGCGAGTGGGATGGAGAGACTTATTTGTTTCGTACGCTCTTAGAAAAAAAATGATTCGCCAACCCACTCTATTGTTTTTCAGGTTTTATTTTTTTATTACAACTACTCGCCCTCATTGCTCTCGATGCCTGAATCGCCGGTTTCTTCTCCCTCCTCCTCTTCGCTGTCCTCACCGCGGAATGAATCGTTTTCTTCCTTCACGGGTTCGTCAGGAGTTCTCGCAGCGCCATATACCTCGTGGAGCCTTTCCCCGATTTCATCCCTGTAGATTCCGGGATCCTCCTCGATCGGACCCAGGTGCTGGTTTGGGCCCCAGTAAGCATGCCCACTTCTCACCACGGTCGTGGCCACGTCGATGTCTGCGATTCTCAACTGGACTCATGCCGCCTGCTCGTCGTACTTCGGGATGCGGAACGTCGCTCGGGCCGGTCCTCGTCTCACCAGCCCCTTGACCACTGCAGTGGCAGCCGACGTCCAGGTAGGTCCCATCGGGTGAACCTCGAACAGACCCACGGCGATGCTCCGGAAAGGTACGGCGGCCGTCCACTGAGGTGCTTCGTAGATATCCGAGAATGCAACCACCCCGGCCAAGCCCAGGTCTCCGAACCAGACGACTCACGTACTTTGTCTGAGGTACAGCACCGTCGTCCTCCTACACGTCCTGGGGTTGTCATGTACTACCAGGACCGGAATTCCACCCCGTAGGTGCCGAGTCCGCAGTCGGTTCATTCCCCGATCCTGTCGGTGCTTGCCCATCACTGCCTGCAGCACTGCTCGTGCTTGTAAGTCCGGCTCCATCCTCGTAAGGTATATCTTGTCGGGTGTCACCATGTGTTTCGCCGTCCCTTCGATCGTGCCTTCGATGGTTTCCGCAGGGTATCTTTTGTCCATCTTTCCTGACTCCAGTTTTGATTTCGACTGAAGTTTCGATTGATATTTCCGGGTACCACATGCTGATATTTTCGTCCGTTACCCGAAAGAGTTCGACATAATCCAATACGCGACGCTATATTTTAGAGATTTGTTGTCTATGTCTTCGGAGGTCGCGATACTTATTTTTGCGCTCCATCATTAGTTTGCTACTGCTCCAACCGTCTGACTTTCCGATCGCCTTCAGGTCACCTCCCCTCTATTTTTAATATTCGGCCTGAGTGCTCGGAGACCCTCCTCCAGTTTTTCACAGCTGCTTTGTTTTGATTTAGGCTAGTGTTTTTCACCGCCGGTCGTTGCTCCTGTCCACGCCGATTTATACCGTCCAAGCATGCTTGCTTGGAACCTGCCTGTTTCTGCGTGTGTTGCTGTATGTTCCAATAGATAAGTAGCCATGCCAACGCATCTTATGATTTTATATGGCCCGTTAAACAAGGGCAGACATTTTGCTGCAATGTTTTTCGCCGGTTCTGGTATGCTTAATGCACGTATCCGGACCATCTCCCCCACATTAAAGCTTGTTGTTTTATGGCTTCGGTTGAACCGTTCCGCTCTCTTTGCCCCCTCCTTGCTGATTCGTTTTCTCACCTCGGCAATTTGCTGTTCTTCGGACATTTCGGTGCATTCTCCTTTTAATACCGGCACCCACTGCCCCCATGGTGTTTCTGGTTTTCTTCCCTCTTACAGTTCGACGGGGGTGAACCCTGTGACCTCGTGGTGACAGTCATTTATGCATCCTTGTACTTCGCCGATGCACTTTGCCCATCTCGTGTGTTTGGTTCCACACAGGGACCGGAAAAATCAGCTGAGCTCTCGGTTCGTCCTTTCAACAATGTTTCTTCGAGGATGACGTATTGACGAGAAAATCCCAACGATTCTTTCCTCTTGCAACTTGGCCAGCCACAAATTGGACGTGAACTGGGTCCCATGGTCAAATTGCAGCCGCTTGGGTTTTCCGTGGCGTGGAACGTAGTCCCCAAATATTTTCTTGATAACCGCGTCTGCATTCGCTTTCTTAATCGCGCAGAGCACAACATACTTTGTGAATGCGTCAATTGTTGCCAATATGTAGCGAACTCCCCCGGTTGATGGGAGAAGAGGCCCATAAAAATTGATAGATACGAGATCCCCGGGGCCTTCGGGTTCGATGGTCTGCATTTTCGCATAATACATTTGCACCGCGATTTTGTTTCGTTAACATGAGTCACAAGTCGAGATGATTTCTTATGCCATCTGCTGTATTTTTGGGAAGTAAAAATCATCCTTCAACATTCGTTCGATTTTCCTTGCCCCCTTGTGCCCGTATCCCTCATGGCAATCGATAATCAGCTCCTCCACAATCGCCATCGGCAATACCACTCTCTCTTTATCGATCTCTCCGCCACGGATACGGATGTTATCCTGCAGTCGGTAAGGTGGGTCTTCTTACTGGTCGACCACCCCTTGATCCATCAGGTGATCAACAATATCGATTAATCTTGGATCTTTCCGTTGCTCGTCTGAAGGCGTTAGAACTTCAGGACCACCGATGTTGACAATTTCTTCTTGATCGATGCGATTGTTATCGCTGTGTTCTCTCGAGCAGATTCCTTTCCCATCGGGATGCGACTTAATGCATCGGCTGCCTGGTTATTCTTTCCTTTCCGATGGCTGATCTCCAGGTCGTAGTCCTGAATGAGCAGCGCCCATCCTATCAACCGTTCGTTAATAAAACGGCACCATCTCAGGAATACAAGAGCTTTACCATCGGTTATTACTCGTGTTTTCGCGCCCAGCACGTACGCGCGAAATTTTTGCACGGCCCACACAATTGCCAGTAATTCTTTTTCGGTCGTTATATAATTTAACTCGGCTCCCTTCAGTGTCCTCGTTGCGAACGCTATAACTCCTTCTTCTCCCCCCTCATCCAGTCGCGATAGCACCGCCCCCAATGCCTGGTTACGAGCATCCGTGGTAAGGACATACGGACGCTGCATCCTCGGGTGGTGCAACATTACTAGCAAAATAACTTCTTCGTTCTCCGAAACGCCTCCCCCTGCTCCTCCCTCCATTCCATACCTTGTCTTTCTCAAGGATCTTTAGAAGAGGAACTGCGGCTTCTGCATGATTCTTGGAGTACCTGGTGTAATAATTGACCAGTCCCAAACATCCCCGCAACTCCTTTACGTTGCGGGGCTGCGGGAAACCTTCAATAGCCTGCAACTTCTCTGGCTGCGGTCGGAGGCCTTTGGTCGTCAAACTGTGGCCGAGAAAAGTGATTTCCATTCGAAAAAAATGCGATTCAAAATTTAGAGTCAAGCCGTGTTTTGCCACACTCTTGAACAGTTTTTCTAGGTTTTCCAGATGGTCTTCATGGGTTTCTGCTATGCACAATAAATCGTCAACGAAGTTCTACACTTTTTTCTTAAGTCCTTGGAGAACCGCCTCCATTCCCTTTATGAGACTAGCCATGCTTGTTTTCAGGCCAAAGGGTGTCATGACGAACTCATAGCATTTGCCCTCATGTTGGAACGCCGTGTACTTCCTAGAGGGGGGATGAGGTGGAATCTGCCAAACCTACTGGTGAGATCCAAGCTTGACATGACCTTCGCTCCCGAACATGGCTGAAAGATCTTCTCTGTGTATTGCGTCGTGTCGTGGTTTCCCACTACGTACTGGTTCGGTTGACGCGGTTCCAGGCAAAGGCGGACCGTCCCATCCTTTTTGATGACAGTGACCCGTGGATTGATGTATTGGCTAGTTAACCGTTGGATCACTCTCTGCTCCAGCATCCCTTCTATTTCCTGCTGCACCTTCTCCCGGTACTTCATTGGCACCGGGTACGACCGATGGATGTCGTTTTATGTGGGTCACTTCCAGTTTATTTTGTTAATTTTTCATCCGTCCAGGCTGCTTGTCGAAATTCCATCGATAGTCGCGAATTAGTCGTGAATTGTACTCCGAACATCGGGTTGCCCTTCCTTCACCCCACCAAGGAGTCCTCCCTTCCATCTCCTCAGTCAGAAATTCCTTTGGGTTTTTAAACGTTTGGTGACGTTTGGTGACCACCCTGATCACTTTTCATTGCTCCCCCCTCCCCTGCCCCGCTCCCTTCTTCATTGCGCCCTTCCCGGAGCCCGTTTTTGTTGTAATGTTTGACGCAACGGTTACTTGTTTCCCGAGGTCAACGTGTTTTGTCTCGGTGGCGTCGGCTCTATCCTCCTTGTTTCTTCTTGCTTGCGAATCTCCTGGCGCGATTGGCCCAGGCTAGTTTGTCCAGCCGATTTTCCTGTCCTAGTTGCCGCCTTACCTTCGCCTTAGCTTGTCTCCTTAATGCTCGCGCTGTCGGACGACCCTTCTGTCCGAGAATATGGTTGTTTCTTGTTTAGGGATGCCAATGCGTCTAATTGTTCCAGTAGTTCGAGAAACTTGTCCACTTCGCTCGTGGAGTGGATTATGGTGACGCTGCGGCCCTCTTGATCGTAGTGATTTGCCAGCCTGTCGCGTAATCTGCTCGACTGCTTTTCGATCTGAGTTATAGACCGAACCGAACTCCAGATTGCGTCGAATCTTATTCTGGATTTCTCTGTTCCGGTACCGGGATCTGAACTTCCTGCCGAATTCCTTCATGTCCCTGACATCCTGCCGAACCACCTGCCACCAATCATTTGCTGGGCCCTTTAGCGACTGGCTTGCTGCGAACCGGATATCATGATTGCAGGTGACACTGCAACGATCGATGAAATCGTCCAGACACCGTACTGGGCGTTCCACACCGTCCCCATGAAAAAATCGGTGGTTTTTGGGTCAGGGCGTATGCCCGACTAATTTCCAACGGCGCCACCGCTGTGCCTCCTAAATACGAGAGTCCCATCTGTGTGGCTTCGGCCGGTGGCATGGACTCAGGCGCGTTTGGGTACGAAACCTTCCTACATTCACTCATAACCTCCTTCAGCGTTTCGTAGATTTTTTAGATCTGCCGTGCATGATCATTGGCGAACGTCATAATTGGGTTCTGACGCTCATCGCTGCGCGTCATCCGCTGACGCATTGTTCCATCGTGGCGTCGTTCAATTCGAAAAGATTTATCCGTTTCAACCGATTTTTCTCTACCCGCTAAGCTTCTTCTCGACATTCTCGCTCGATTCGATTTAACCTTGATTCGTCCGGGTTCATCTCATTCGATCGTCTGTTACTGTAGGTCTGATTTTTTTCTGGCTGGATGTCCGATATGCGCTCGATGCGCAGCCTGTCGATCTTTCGCATCTCCTCCAGCAGTGAGTCCGCCGTATTTGACTCCCAGTGCAGGGATATACCGGGTTCCCTTAAGCTCCATCATAGGTTTTTGTCACTAGCCATTTCATGCATCCTATCTTCCGGCTCTCCGTCCTTGCCTATTTTTCGTCGTACCCTCGAGTATTCCCTGCGCCCGCGTTCGAAACCCTGTTCAGGCGCCAAATGCGACGGTTTCGTATTGATTAACTTTACCCCTCTCCTTGCCCCTCTTGAATTGAGATCACTGAGTACCGGAGATCGGGTCACTGGACTCGAACGGGGTCCAGAATAATCTTCGGTACACAAAATTCGTTAACGATATCCATTCAACGTAATATTTAATTACACAATAAATGAGGTATTTATTCTACCGTGATCATTCAAACGCCCTTAATTCGCTGTTCGCCTCTTTTTCCTTATTGATACTTCGGAAAATATGAATACGCCACCTGTCCTCGCATACTGTATGTTACATTATCCAAAGTGGTCTCCGAGCTCGTCGGATACTGCAGTGTCCTTGGACATTGCCCCAGG